>JADLZN010012117.1:600000-773461 GCA_018155175.1 Sinocyclocheilus anophthalmus | reverse complement strand
CTGTTCTTGAATGGCCCAGCCAGAGCCCTGACTTAAACTCAATTGAGCATCTCTGAAGAGACCTAAAAATGGCTGTCCACCAAAACGTTTACCATCAACCTGACAGAAAATGGAGAGGATCTGCAAGGAGAATGGGCGAGGATCCCCAAATCAGGTTGTGAAAAACTGTTGCATCTTTACAAAAAGGGATCATGGCTGTATTAGATCAAACGGGGGATTCTACTAAATAATGAGCAAAGGTGTCTGAATACTTAACAATGTGATAGTTCAGTTTTTCTTTTTTAATAAATCTACAAAAATGTCAACAATTCTGTGTTTTTCTGTCAAGATGGGGTGCTGTGTTTACATTAATGAGGAAAAAAATTAACTAAAATGTTTTAGCAAATGGCTGCATTATAACAAAGAGTGAAAATTTAAGGGGGTCTGAATACTTTCCGGTACCCAAGGTATATATATATATTATAATATATATATATATATATTATATATATATATATATATAAATACAGCACCACACACAGTAGGACACATTGAAAGGGATCAAAAAAGTTAAGCAAAGTGCCCTAAGACAAAGAACGCATTATGGTTTTAGACAAACTTTGAAATGTTTGATTACTCAAATGTTGACTCGTGTATTATATATATATATAATATATATATATTGTCAGCCATGCAGTGTCCCAGGAAACAGTACAGGAATAGGACTGAATAATCAGAGTGCGATTCAAACACGGAATACTTTAATAAACAACTCAGGAACCAGGAGACGATGATAACACAACTAAACATGACGGAGAATGGATCAAGACTAAAGGGAGAACTGAGGGCTTATAAGCAAGAACCAAACAAAGGGAACGAATCAAATGAATAATCAACACAGGTGGAAACTAATGAACTAATCAGGGAACACAGGAAAACTAGGTCACTGGCAGGAAGAACAGAAACACAGGGAAATCTAAACAGAAACAGAACATAAACGTGACATATACTGTATATAATAGGTTAAATTAACTAATTCTTAGCTTGTAAAATAACTAAATCTCTATCCAATGCTGTCACGTCACGTGACAAAAGAACGAACGATTCGAAAGACTGGAGAGATGAACTAATCAATTCTGTTTCCGGCTCAGACTGCATTGGTTAAACTTATGGGGCTGTCACGTGATGAATGAACGACTCAAGCCTGAAGACTGGTCAGATAAGAGGTGAGGCGAGCTAATCATAGACTGAAGACCCAGGTAAACAATTAATTAATCTTTTCTGTTTCTTATAGCAGTTATGTATTGTTTGTAATGTGATCAACGTTTGCGTAAGTAGTAGACGTATTAGGGAAGTAACACGTAACATTTTAATTATATTTTGCTAAAATTAACGAAATGACTCGAAAAAAGATTCATTCATTTTGCTGAACGAGACTCAAAGGTCCGAGGGTAAAATGATCCGAACTTCCCATCACTAGTGAGCTTGTGATTAGCGCAATGGAGCATGGGAAATGTAGTCCAGAGTGACGTGTAATAGTCTGTGTGGTGTGAGTCAATATAATGGGAGGGCGACCTCTAGTGGCAAATGGATGGAAGTTCATGGACAGGATTCGTGACACCCGTGACGAGACATTTGCACATAGCATGTGTGACAAGTACACCACACACATTAAATCATCACACCTTTCTGTGCCAAAAAAAGACTCATTTTATTGAATACATCAAACTGTCCTACAACAGACCATAAAAGCAAAATAGAATATGTCTATTTTATGTTTTTATACTGGGGTACACCAGTGCAAATCAATTTTAAACCACTTGGCATCACTCCATCATTACAGATAGATGCAGACAGATTAAGACTTCAGGGAAAACCAGTCTCTATGAAGAATAAATACATTTGTGTAACGCGATTCATTATTTTCATTTGTGGCGTGCATGTAAATTCCCCCGATCTATGGTTTGATGATTGGCTTGCTGATTAAAGCTTAGATGGTTAATAAGTATGTATGTTGTAATTAATTATTGTGTGTTTTGATTCCTAATGCTGATGTAATGGATGTTAGATTACTCACCATTCAAGCGGTTGCACTGAACTTTCCCATGAGTGCAGTAACAGACAGTGCGGCTGTCAGGAGACCAGCGGGACCCCTCATCCATCTCACGTCCCTCCCACACGCAATTCCGTTTTGAACACTCACACGTTTCCAGGTAGTCAACTCTCGCATGCAGGTCCGTGTTCTACATACATACAGAGAGTTGTTAAAACGTGTGTATAAAATCACTTGTTTGTATACTTATCCAGCACGACACACTTAAAAAAAGTATTACAAAATATATTTTGCATTAGCTTTTATTTTTATATTGGATATTTTTATTACGGAACCAAACATAGGAGCCTGATAAAAAATGGCAAGTTTAGACGAACTTTCAGACAGCACTGGTTTCAGACATTTCAGACAGGCTTTTGCATCTGAGGGAAATATAGATATATGTTGTGTGTGTGGGTGTTGTGTGGTACGAACACAAACACACAAACAAACAATATCTATATATTACTCAGAGGCAAAAAAACCTGTCTCTCTAACACACAATTAATATATATATAAACTAATTAGATTAGTTGTCATCTAATATTTGTATGTTATTTTTTTATGAATTTTTTATTTTATTTCAGATTATGGCAGTTTATATTTTTGTTAAATAGTTTTAGGGTTGATAACACTACTATATTTGATACATATGTACGTTGTCATTTTTTATTAGGTTTTTTTATATTTATAGATTATATTTTATTTTGGATTTAGCTTAATTTTAGTTTAATTTTTAGTTTAATTTCATTTAGTAATTTTATCACTTATTTCAGTTAGCTGTCAATAATGAAATATTTTTAATTGAAATTTGTAATCTAATATTGACATTTTATTATATTTTAGCTTTTATATCAATTAATCGTTTTCGTTTTAGTTAATGTAACAACGCACTTTGACATTTATACTTATGGTAAATAATTACCATATTAATTTACCATGACATTCACATGGTACTCCAAGGTAATTCAATACTGTATACCACATGCCTATCATTGTACATTTCCCTTATACAAACCCTGACATGGTCGTGGTTCACTTCCAAAAAAACATTGATAGTACCACAGTACTTTCTAGTCCTTTTTTCCAAGTGCAGACACACCAGCATGCCTATTGGAGATACGTTTCCAATGTACCTGACTCTTCAGCATGTCCAGCATGGTCTTGATGTTATGCAGGTTGTTCTCCAGTTGGCCAAGACGCATGCTTGATTCAGTGGGGTATCTTGTAGCTGATACTATGCCATCTCCACGGTCTCCCTGATCTTGCATCATATCCAGGTTACAGTCTGCGGTAGGACTGATGGGAATGACTGTGTCTGGAAGGGAGTCTGTAATAACCACAAACACACAAATGCACGCAAACACACAGATTATAAAACATGAATGTATTGTGATGAAAACCATGCTTTTTTTCAACCTGAATATTTTGGACACATTTCAAGATGTGTACATCAGTATATGATCTATAATCCTGAAGCATAAATTCACCATGAGTATTGGAGGGCAAAAAAAGTAATAAGGTTCCCAGAAAACAATCATAAATATCCCTTATAAAATAATACTACACCCAAAAAATGCACTAGCTGACATTAACCTATAGCCAAAAAAGAAAACATAACACATGTAAATATCTATAAACCTGAATCAAACCCTCTTGTGGGTCCTAGCTTTACATCAGAAGAAGCTGTATGACCTATATTTTCAGCTCTGCTGTGTGTGTGTTTTTTTTTTCATGTGCATATGTAGTTCAGATGTTTAAATGTTTTTATTGTTTTCATGCCTGTTACATTGTCACAGAACCACGGACGCCTCTCGTATGCCCTGGTGGAGAGTTCAGCTGTCTGCCAACCACCCTGAAACGATGAGAAAACACATAAAGTCAGTTCTGTGACCATGAACACAATGAACTCTGTAATCATGGCAACCCATTGCAAAGTCATGACCATAACGTCGTAAAACAGATAAGCAATGACAACACCAGAACAATCACCTCTGTAGAATGCTTCAAAGGCACCAGTTCACTCAAAAATTAACATTGCGGATTTTTCTCTGTTAAACAAAAACCAAAATAAGTTATTTTGAAGAATGGTGGTAACCAAACAGTTTTTTCTTCCAAGATGCTGTAAATACACCATCTGGTGCCAAAATGGATATTTCCCCACCATTTCCACATAGCTGTTCACTTTCCTATGAGGAGTGACAATTGTTTCAAACATGATACGATACTACATATCTCAACTCTTGGTAGCTTCAGAAGCTGTTAAAATGAACAAAATCCCTTCTTCCAAATATCCCTGAAACTGACTCAAATCTTATGAACAGACTACAGAGAGCAAGGCAATGTGCCTCAAATTGACCACTTCAGTGCATTTGTAGCACTCAAATGCATATTGTTTTGATAGAGGAAAAATTTAACATTATTTATTCTTTAGACATTATGGTTTAATTAAAAAAAGTATCGGCTGTCTCATTGAGAGCCCCATATCTTTGGGACTGAATGATATAGGGCTTTGAAAATGAAGATTAAATTAATTAGAATCTAAAATCATATTGCAATATATTTAATACTTCTTGAGTTATAGGCACGCAAACTTTGGAGAAAGAATATTTATGGCACAGACAGGTCTGTTTAATGCAGATGCTTTGACAGAAGGAAACAAGACACATTCTAGTGTAACAGTGGTGTATTGTAAGAACAAGTAGAATACCCTTGGTTACCCCAGTAAACGTATAAAAAAGTATTTTTTGGGAGTATCTGTACTTTACTTGAGTTTTAATATTTCAGCCAATTTTTACTTTTACTCCACTACATTTCCTTATTAAAATTTATACTTTTACTCTGATACATTTCCCAGAATCCTATTCGTTACTTACTACAAAATAGTCAGAAGAACACGGACTGCAGGGAAGCAGGTTTGACGAATCAGTGGTCTGGCGCTTTTAGACTCCTAAAAACACCTTTGCTCACGTGCAAACAAGTGCGCGCAAAACCGCGGGTGACTTATTTTCCACTCAAGTCGAGTCTGGGGTGTGCAATACAGCATCGTCTGCGATAATATGGTAAGTGTTGCTGTAATGATGTGCGATCTGACATTATCAAGTAGGCTATATCACCAAATCACACAAAGAGTGCAAGCACGTTGATTTATTATATTAAAACTCAAAATTCCAGGCATTCTAAATTGTAGACGGCAAAAATGTTTCTGTATGCTTTTTATATTTATATAATTTAATATATTTAACTTAATCTATATCACACAAAGAGTACAGTTTTTCAGCATAAACACATTTAATAATTATCTTATACAAGTTTAGTAAAGCTATAAGTGACTTACATTTTATACATAATATTGCTTGTTTTTGCTTGTTCCAACCAAGATAACAGCAGGTGTTTTGCGTCTCTGAGGCAATTGGAACGTGTGTACTTATTAATGAATCAGTCGTTTGAATGAATCGGTTGAATCTCAATGACTCACTCATTAACAGTCAATTGCTGCCACCTACTGGCGGTTTTAATTTCACCATTTAAAGTATCTTTTTTTTTTAATTATTATTTCAAATATCGGTGTTCAATGTTTTAGGTAAAAACAAAACATTATTTATTTATGCATTTGTAACTGCAGGTTTAATGCATCCATGTCCCCTCTGAGATAAATAAACTGTAAATACACCTAAATGTTATTTCAGATGCAGATTCCAGAAATGGTTTCTTATGTTGGAATGAAAGACAATAAGTACCGGATGAAGTGCTTCTTATTACTAAAAAATACTAAATGGAAGAGAGTTAAAACTGAACACAAACTTGCTACTCAAGCTGTGTATGAAAATTTTTATATATATATATTTATTTGCTTATTTTACATTTTGCATTTACTTGTACTTTTACTTTCAATACTTAAGTACGTTTGAGATTTAAAAAAAAATACTTTTCGTACTTAAGTAAAATAAATATCACATACTTTAAGACTTTACTCAAGTAATATTCTAAACGGTGACTTCAACTTCTTCCAAATTCATTTTCTGGTAAGATATCTGTACTCTTACTTGAGTATGGCTTTCAGGTACTTTATACACATGGGATTTTTGACACTGAAATTGTTGCAAATTAACGTTTTGACTCTGGGCCATATTGAAATCAATATCTTCTGGAACGAACTATTTGGGCTCGGGATCCTCAAATCTGGCCCATTAGATCCACTTTCCTGCAGAGTTTAGCGCTAACCCTAATCAAACACACCTGAACAAAATCATCAGGGTCTTCAGGATTACTAGAAAGTTACAAGCAGGAGAGTTTGATCAGGGTTGGAGCTAAACTCTGCAGCGCATTGGCCCTCCAGGGCAAGATTGGAGGAACCCTGATATAGGGACTTAAAAATTAAGATGCCAAAAGGAAAGTGTGTAAAGAAAGACCCAATATCTAAAACTTCTTGAGTTACAGTCATGCAAACTTTGGAGAAAAACTTGAAAAGTGCTCTTTACCCGTTTTTGAATGGTCACCATTGGCACATAACACAACAAAGATAGCTAAAGTCAACATATTTTACTAACAGACCTACCAATATCTGTGTAAAATTAACATTATGAGTAACATGGTTGATTTGACAAGAATGACCAATGAGTCATTCCTACACCAAATTTTGATAGTGTAGTTATGTGAAAAAACTTTCCCAGTAGGTATTTGAACACCCGTGTGAACTTGAGGAGAACTGACTTTATAAATTTACTAAAAATCCCATTGGGATCAGTTGATTAGAAGTAAAAAATTGGCTAATTTTTAGGTGTCCAGATACACTAGCATGTAGGTACATATTTGTTTGTATCAGTAAACTCACACTGAACTTGCTGGACCTTTTTCCTGCAGTGCTGGAGAAGATAACCTGCAGATCATGTGGGAAGTCCAGAGTCAGGATTCGTCCCCCTTCTTTCAGTTTGAGCACCACGGCATCCTGGCAGTCCACATACAGCACCATCTGCCTGGGCTCCACACTCAGAGCCATCCTCACCCAACCTCTGCTCGTAAAGGGACTCCCGGCGGGCAACTTTAGCACCTCCGGCCGCATGCCGTCAGCTGACCTGAACTCCAGCTGCAGCCTGTCTGCTTTTGTGTTGGAGACGAGCTCCAGCAGGGGGCGATCGCCATTCTGCAGGAAGGTAGAGGAGGTGAAGGAGATGAGGGTGGCCTCCGAGCCTCTGCTCTGACGGCCCACCAGGTGCAAACCCAGGACACCCTGTGAGGTGTTGAAGAGGTAGTCCAAAAATGTCTGGGGTAGTTTGAGATGAGGCGTGTTGGAACGGAAACGCCAGGCCGTCGTGTTTGGTTCACGACCTTTGACCTTAGACACCCCGCGGGTAGAGCGAGTGACGTTAAGAGCCTCCAAGAGGTTGATTACTAATAGAAGAAACATGTAGAATGACATCAGTGACATTAACAAGCCACATGCTGTATGCCTGGTAATCATTCAGTACCATGGTATACATCAAGTGCTCTTGTAGCTGCCGTCATAGGCAACTCTCATATATTTCAGTTCATAATATGCACTTTACAGTTAAAAGGTCAATAAATAGTTAAAATGTTCAGAATAATCATTAGAATAAATAAGTAATATATTTTTTTGTTAATACATGTCAATTCATTTCATATTATTCAGCTAAAACCATAGAAAAAGAGGGGGACCTATTTTTTTGTTCCGCTTGGGAATTATTTAATTGTTGCTATCAGAATAGTTTTACCGGTGCACTACAAGTAGAAGAGCCACATGAGAAGAAGAAACTGTAACCCTCAAAGTTTATTCCTCTTGAGTTAGAGAGGCCAATGAGGTATGTGTTTTATCGTGTTAATTGCTTTGCCATATGTGAACATGTGTAAGTTACGTGACCGTGTGTTAATGTATAATTAGCCAATTAAGTGTATTTTCTTACGTGTTGAATGTGCACTTTATTTATTCGTTTTGTATGTATTTTTCGTTTATTATTATGTGTAAAACACCACTTTTAGAGGGTTAATTTAAGTTTGATGTATTTCCTTTCGTAGTTCTGACGGCATTGTTGGGGCATAAAAGGGCTACAAGACTAGCATGTACAAGACATGTTGGAAACTCGTGTCCAAATAAATGTCTGTTAAAAACAAGAACGACCTGAGCCTTTGATTCAACTCGAGGGGAGTAACAGCTCTGGTATTACAATAGTATATGATACAGTTTCATAACTGTACCAGGAAAAAGGTTTTTAATTACGTTTTTTAATGTTTTTGAAAGACGTCCCTTTTGTTCACCAAGGCTGAATTTATTTGACCAAAAAGTCAAGTTTTTTTGTGAAATAATTACAATTTAATTTTAAATGTATTCCTATGATACAAAGCTACATTTTTGGCATCATTACACCAGTTTTCAGTGTTACATGATCCTTCAGAAATCATTTATATGCTGATTGGCTGCCCTTAAGACACATTTCTAATTATTATTATCATTGTTGAAAATAGTTGTGTTTCTTAATATTTTTTTGAAATACACGATACATTTTTTTCAGGAATAAAAAGCTCAAAAGAACAGCTCATTTAAAATGAAATTGTTTGTAATATTATAAATGTATTTACTGTCATTTTGATCAACTTAATGCATCAATTAAACACACAGAATGATTTCTGAAAGATCACGTGACACTGAAAACTGGAATATGAATGCTGAAAATTCCACTTTACATCAAAGGAATAAATTACATTTATATTAAAATAATATATTAAAATAGAAAACAGCTATTATTGAATTCACATAGTATTTCAAATGTTACTGTTTTTATTGTATCGATAAATGCAGCCTTGGTGAGCATAATAGATTTCTTTCAAAAATATTAAAGCAATCTCAATTATTTCATTCTGTTAACTGGTAGTGAATCTGCTATCATACAGATGAAACGGTACAAAATTTAAAGGCTTTTTGACAGTTTATAAGCATGCAAGTAGTAATATGTGAGGGGGAAAAACCCTGCAGAGCAATGATGGTGAGTGAGCAAAATGCTCTTAAAGGGTTAGTTCACCCAAAAATGAAAAATTAGCCCACAAATTACTCCCCCTCAAGTCATCCTAGGTGTATAGACTTTCTTCTTTCAGACGAATACAACCGGAGTTATATTAAAAGGGCTTTGATCTTTCAATAGATGTTATGCCACTCAGTGGGTGTTGCATGCATCAGTCCAAAAGAAGCGAAATAAAAAGCGACCATCCATAAAAGAAAAAGTGTCTCACACGGCTCCGGGGGTTGAATAAAGGTCTTCTGTAGTGAATCCATGCGTTTTTTTTTGTAAGAAAAATATCCATATTCAAAAAGTAATATACACTTGAATCTAGCTTGCGCTCACTGTTGTAAACAGAAGCAGCTCCAGGAGCATGACGTATGAGTTCAGCGCTGCACATGCACCGGTGCGTCTCGTGAAAACCAATGTTTGTTAAAGGGAGCAAAGGAAGCAAAGTTTCCTTAATTTACAAGGAAAACCAGTCTCCTCTTGGCTTAAATCGAAATCCTCCGACATTCTTCTTTAAAAATCCTCGTTTTGTACTTCTAATTAGAGACCGTTGTTTTGTTTTGATCTCTCCACTGCGCTTCCGCATTCGTCACCTAGCGCAGTGCATGCGCAAAGCTGGACCTCATTACGTCATTTCCCGGAACTAATTATGTTGACAACAGTGAGCGAAAGTACATTCAAGATGATTATTATGTTTTGAATATGGATATTTTTATTACAAAAACGTATCGATTCGCTACAAGGAGGCCTTTTTTCACCCCCCGGAGCTGTGTGAGACAATTTTTTTATGGATGGGTGCTTTTTATTTGACTTATTTTGGACTGATGCATGCAACAACCGCTGAGTGGCATTAAACATCTTGAAAGATCAAATAAATTTTTTTATATAACTCCGACTGGATTAGACTAAAAGAAGAAAGTCATATACACCTAGGATGACTTGAGGGGGAGTAATTTGTGGGCTAATTTTCATTTTTGGGTGAACTAACACTTTAAGAATTCCTTGTCTTGTTCAGATTTACTGTGCCAAAGCTCCCTGAGGACACGCAGCCCTACACGCCAAACGCACACACCTTTATCTATATCTCAGGTATTTCGTCTAAAATCAGGAAATGAATTGATAAGAGATAGGAACTTAAAAGACTAGACAGAGACAGAAAGACAAAACAAATGTTATGTGGAAGTGAAGATGGTCATTTGAAAATTCAGGGGGGAAAAAACAGCTGGCAAGCAGAAATGTACCTGCACTGGGCAAATCAAAAACTGTCAGATAAATAGAGGCAAACAGAGACACTGATAACAGAGAGAGAAATGTTTGTGTGCTCAGTGTGTTTGGCAATGTTTTACTTAGCTATGGTTTGAGTACAGCACTGTCTGTCTGAATCTAAAATCACAATCAAAATCTCTCTTTGGGAACATACTTGAAGTCAAAATAATTTGGAAATTGAGCACATTTTTTGATGCAAAAGATTAGGGGTAGGGTTGGTCTGTAATCATAACCGTGAGTAAATAATAATAAAAATGTAACATATTTATTTATTATTCTAATTTAAAATGTTTATTGAGGGTTAAGTTAGTTTGTGATAATGATAATGATAAATGCGGAATTTATCATTTTTTTGTTGTTATTATTATAATGCAATTTAGTTTTCATTTTATGGGTGGGATTAATTTGTAATCATAATTATAATTAATTAATTATGAATTTGATCATTTTTAGAAATTAATCTAATGCAAAAAAGGGGTGGGATTACTTTTTGATAATCATAAAAAGCTTTGGAACAATAGAAGCCAATAGGATGTTCTAATTTAGATGCTTCTTACTAGCTATATTTTTAGGGACAAATTGTTAAAAAGTTATAAAAATAAAAAATCTTTATTCACTTACTCAATGTAAATATTTATGGTATGAGTTCAGGCATAGGCTATTTATAAGAGTCATATTTATATGTTTACACTAGGTTCCATATAACGTCAATTACGTCCTTTTCTTTTTTCATTAAAAAATGATAAATAACCCTGCTTTTTCTATTGTTAGACGATTCCATTCTCCAGCTGAATGCTCATCAAAAAAGGGCCTTATCAGCTGCAAGTACTGCTGCCAAAAAGACTATTTTGAAGTTATGGATAGAACCATCCATTCCCCCAACTTCTACCTGGCTATCATACTTCAGAGACATTGCCTTGCTGGAAGGTGCCACTGCCAGGCTCAACGGCGCAAAAGACAACACTATTCGGATGTTGGGCAAATATTGCTGTGATGTTGCTAGATAGGCTGGAAAGCTGACATTACTGCTATGCATATCTGAATTTTATTTCTTTTATTTTTCTTCCTCTCCTTTGGTACAAGAGGACAGCTTCATGGCATCTGTTTGTACATAGTTATCTGGAACTGTTATTCACATTGTGATACATGTTTCTGATGTGAAACTAAATCTGAATAAAAATGCTGATCATAAAAAAAAAATAAACAAACAAACTTCAGCTTTTGTGCAGTTCATTAAACGGTCCTAGGGCCCGTTCTTCGTACGTCGCATACTACATCTGAGATGCTTTGAAAGATTCCAGATCTTCTAATCCTGAAAACTGATCTCTGGCTAATTTGGTTCTCCAAACGAATTTGTGGATTTGATTAACATGTCTGGATTAAGTTGTCTAAGATTACTGCATGTTCTCGTGTTCCCTGAAAAGGGCAGATGTATCGATACTCGAAACCACGATCAGCAACGCAGCGATTGGCTGGCGGCAAGACAGCAACGTAATGACATCATATCATTAAAAAAAGACACCTGACGAAAAACTTGACAAATTTCTGAACCTTTATAAGGAAACAGCCAAGCGGACAAAACTACATAAATGTTATAACAGATAAATGAAATGTGCAGTTTTTATTTTATTTATTTATTTATAATTCCCACTTATTTATATTCACAATTTCTATGGTATTTGTACAGGCTTTACATTTTTATTTCAATGTTGTAATTAGCAATTCATTAAATTTGATCTTTGAAACAGATTTGTTACGTGACAGCATTCATTAAACTTTCTCGAGTTATCTGCATCTCTGCGCTCCATCAAGCCACTCCATAATATCTGTCACCACTCAAATGAATGCACGACTCAGATTAAATGTATACATAAAGCAATTATTTCATCATAAATATTTCAATGAGTAAAAGTGCCTGCGTCCATATATAGACACAGCCAGTTTTACTCATTGAAATATAGCCTATAGACTACACAACATTATTATATGTTTTTCAATAATTTTTTACTTATTATTATTAAAAGACTGTGCCCTGGATCCGTAGATGCTCTTCTAATGATGTAGCATTAGGACAGATTTTAACGTATCAATTCTGCTTAAAAAGATGCGATGTAATCCTGTTTACATGAAATAAGCCTGCTCCGGAGCAGGTTTAAGCGTACGGACCTGTTGCTATGAAGAACCAAACAATCCAAGATCAGGCGAAATCCTCAACAATCAAATCCAGCTAACTGAGTTAGCGACGTACAAAGAACGGGCCCCTAGTGTGACAAGTTAGTGATTTTTAAAAGTGTAAATATTCCATGTAGTCGAAAACTTATATTAATAAATACTGTTTATTTATTTAGTGTGTGTGTTTCTTTTGGCATGTCTAATTCAGCGCAGCAGTGATAGAATGTAGCGGCGGCACACATCAACATAACAATATTGATCAATGTATCATGTGTTTGATTGACAGCTGCTCTCACCGGTCTCGCTCGCGTCCTGATGAGACTGAACACGGTCACAAACATTCCAGAGAACAAGCAAACTCAGGAAAAGACCTCCAACTAAAGCCTTCAGCTCCATTCCCACCAGCCAGACCAATTTAGTGCTGCCTCAAATCTTCAGAAGGAAAAATAACGTTTTCATTATTCAGAGAAGACTTGAAGAAAATGATTACAAATACATTAAAAGAAGAAAAAAAATCAATACATGAAGCGAGATCTCGGACGAAGAGCGGGATGAGTCCTCTGGGCTGTTCTCGTATGACAGCGACCCTCAGACATGAAACATCTGGACTTGTTTTCGTTTGTTTGGCTGAAGGAGGGCTCGAGGTTTTCCTGTCGCCTCCAAACAAAACAAGGCAAAGTTTCGTTCTCCTCCGTCTCCCGCGAGTGAAATGAACGCTGTAAACGTGACAGTCGGAGGAGACTGCAGCTCTCTCCTGTTATCGGTGTTTTTCTGATCCTCCTCTTCTTCTGAAAAAAAACGAGACTTTCGACTTTCAGTTGAACATTTCCGGTTTTCTGGGCTGCTAGAACGCCTCAAGTCCTCAACTTTTAGTGAAGAGCAAAACAGTTTAATTAACACAAAATGTCTAATAATAGGTCATACAGACATTATGGAATGCTCAACAGATCATGTGCATTCAAAAACGATTAAATACGAATTATGATATGATCTCATACAGGTAATAAAAATGAAAATATGTGAAGTAATACACATTTTAACTTCTAAATTAATAATAATCTATACCCTTACTTTCTTTTCTGGTAGTTTCAGTACCATGGTATTTATCAAAGTACCATATGTACAAAAAAAAAGGTATTTAAAGGCAAAGGAGCCAAAAACAAACATACAAAAATAACCCTGAATTTATATAAGTGAACAATCATTCTGTGCCGTGAAATCTTGATTGTATAGGAGTTGATCGGTCAGATAAAGAAATAGTTTCTTCAGGACTCATATTTGCCGTAAGCAATTGGAGTTCAGCTCAATGATGGATTTGTTTCTTACAAACCCATCGATTTTCACCTCCCAAGATGTTAGGACGGTGGAATTTGATGTGTTTAAGCTGTTTGGATCGCATTCTGCGGAACCCATCCATGCAGGGTCCATTATTGAGCAAGTGATGTAATGCTCAATTTCTCCAAATCTGTTTCCGTTGAAGAACCAAACTCGTGTACATCTTGGATTTTTTTAATAACTAGATTAACAAGTCATTTTTTTAACTTTCCCACCCTCGATTTAGAAGGGGAAAAAATCATTTATATTGGTGTTTGTGTCTAAGTATTCGTTTCATAAAGTATGTCATTGGTGTAAAAGAGCACTCAGATGAAACGAGGACACTATTTCAGCGTCCTAATCTCTACCTGCCTTAATTTACAGTGTGCTTCCAAGTCAACTCTATTATGTATGTGTGTGTGGGGGTGTGTGTGTGTTGTCTCGTCTGTCAGGGTTTATTAAAGCATAGAAGGTATACAGTAGGATGAGACAAAAATAGGCCAGATTAACACAAGACACAGGCTGTTACACTTTACCATCAGGATCCTGAAAACATTTGTGACATACAGTACACACTCTAACAAAAGTCCCTAAAAATACGTTTCATATGATGTAATTTTTCCTATTTTACTTTATTTTTTTTTTACAGGTGTTTTACCCGTGTTTTGAATTATGAATTTCATTGCGTGCTTTACAGAATATAGGCTACATAAATGTAACCAAATTTTCAGTAATTTTCTACCAGGATGTTATCTATTCTTCTGTTTATCTAGGTTTTTTTCTTACAGTTAAGAAACATTAAGAAATGTAACATCAATGACATTTTTTCCCCATTTAATGTAAAATAATCTATGATCTATCTAATAATCTCTATCTATCTATCTATCTATTATTATCATATCTATCTCATCTATCTATCTAGCTATCTAATCTATATTCTAAGATGAACCACTACTGAAAATAGTTTTCAAACGTTTCTTTTACTTTGTCATAAAGTATCTCGAAACCTAAAGGAAAACATGAAAGGTAAACAAAAATTATGATGAAATTGTGACTTGGGTTCACATTAGATGGAGATCTAGACTTGGCAGTTATTTCATCATTCTATTTCAAAAACTTTCTGCTTCCAAGTTTTGAATCCCAGATTTTCAGTGTGGTCCCAGGCATTTGCACGTCACTGTATTTGCTTGATTATGCAGTACAGTACTACTGGCCATCTTAGAATACTGTTATCTGATTGGCCAGGAGTGAAGCGATGCTATTGGTTAGACCTGGGATCAGGGGCGTAGATTGCTAAAGACTCCGTGCAGTGTGTGTTTCATTCATACTCGAAGCCGGAGGCGCTCTCCGCAGAAAGTCGTACGAGGAAATCCCTAATATGGACAAAAGTGTCCAGCTATTGTCTGAATGCCACAGTGCTGTCACAAAATCAGAAACGTTTGGAAACATGAAGACATTAAACACACGATTGTGACAATATATGGTTTATGTGTGTTTTTTCAAGTTATCTCCAGGTAATAAATAAAGAATATGAATAATGCAGTGCTAACTGACATTGCATTTATTACAGTATATAAACTATTCTGCCTTATTATGTGATTAAAAAAAAAGTGTTTGTAGTATATAAACAAATCATTATTATTGGCTATTATCCAGCAGTTATGTGATTTCTAAGTCAATTAAAAGCTAGAAATAAGAGAAAAATTAAAGTTGACTATACACAACCAGTCAAAAGTTTTTGAACAGTAAAATTTGTAATGTTTTTAAAGAAGTCTCTCATGCTCACAAAGGCTGCATTTATTTGATCAAAAGAAATATTTTTGTACTAGGCTAGTTAAAATAAAACTATTTATTTGAATATATTTAAACATGTAATTTATAGTGATTTCAAAGCTAAAATTTTTGCATCATTACTCCAGTCACACGATCCTTCAGAAATCATTCTGAATTTGATGCGGCTCAAAAACATATATTATTATTATTATGAGGTTGGAAAAACAGCGAGTAGAATTTTTCAGGTTTAGTGATGAATAAGAGATAGTTCAGCAGAACAGATTGATCGGAATAGAAAATTCTTTATAATCATTAAAATGTCTTCTCACTTTTGACAATTAAAGCAGCCTTGCAAATAAAAGTGGTTCATTTTATAATTATTTCCAATAAATAAAAATGATACTGACTCCAAGCTTTTGAATAGTATACTGTATGATGTTACAAAAGCTTTTTATTTAAGATAAATACTGTTCTTCTGAACTTTCTATTAATCAAAGAATCCTGAAAACTTTACTCAATGTTTAGAATATTGATAAATATAATTATTCAAAAGAGGTTCTTGAGCAGCAAAGCGCGTCTTAGAATGATGAAGAGCATTGACACTGAAGACTGGAGTAATATGCTGAAAATTCAGCTTTGATCACAAAAATAATTTAAAAATATTCAACTAGAAGCAGTTATTAAAGGGGTCATATGATGCGATTTCAAGTTCTTCTTTCTCTTTGGAGTGTTACAAGCTGATTGTGCATAGATAAGAGCCCTGAAGTTGCAAAGACTAAAGTCTCAAATCTTAGAGATATTCTTTATAAAATTTAAGATTCAACCACGCCTACCTAAAATGGCTCTTTCTAACATGCCCCCACATATCTACCTAACTATGTGGAAATATTAGCATAATGCCGCCCAAGTGTTCACTCAAAGAAAGAAGGTGTGGTTTCAGTAGCGCAGTTCGTGTTGAAGCAGTTATGTCAGGGAGACGCTGTGTGTTTCAAGGCGAAAGATAAAGCACTTTATTTGGCCTTCCGAAATAGATGCATTTAGGAATCTTTAAGATAAAGATACAACAGAACAGCAATGCATTTTATGGACGACCGTTTCGTGAACTAGGAGAGGAGGTAATTCTGACTTCGCTATGACAATCTAGCGCTTCTGAATCAGCTACTGTTTTGATATTAGTTTAAGTATTTGCTATTGACAGTTCAAATGCGGGAGTTTGCGGCCTCCGGTGTGTGGGGTGTGGGTGTGTGTGGGTGTGTGTGAGAGAGAGAGAGAGAGGAGAGACGAGAGAGAGAGAGGAGAGAGAGAGGAGAGGGGCTCACATCACAGTGGAGTCAGCTGTCGTAACCGTGGCTTGTGTACTGCAAACAAATACCAGCTTCATCACTCTGTCTGTCACGAGACTCTGTTCCCCTTCCGGGCTTGAACTGATGGTAAAACTAAATGACATTATTTACTGTCTTTACATTATTTTGAAAGATGAAGCTCGGTGATCATTACTGGTCAAGGAGAGATCAATTTACGTATGAGCACTTTACGGATCAGCAGGTGCGTCGCAGGTCCTTGTTTCGGGCGAGTCACCAATGCAATGGTCAGGGCCAATTCAGAGCAGGACGACGCTTGTCGTAAGGACCCGGGACTTTGTAGAAACTCGAAGCTTCGTCGCGTGCAGAGACAGACTACGGCGCCTAAGAGGACCTAACATCACTAATTGTACAGTACTTTGAAACAATACTGTTTTTGGAAAATATATATGCATGTCAAGCATATTATGTTTACACCAAAATCACCAAATAATGATAACTCTAGCAACAGACCCACTCCTTTAAATCCTTGGAACCCTTTAAATAGTCAAAACATTCACAACGATTACGGCTTTGCACGTACTTGACGCTAAAACTGCAGGCTGGTGAGCAGAAGCGATTTCTTATAAAACATAAAAATCTTACGGTCAAATAACTGTTGGAATGGTAGGGTATAGAGATTACAGATAAGGTATCTTGTACTGTTATTAATAATAGTTATATTCTATGTAATATCTATCAAATATAATATATATATATTATATTATAATGACGGTTAGGGGATATAGATTACAGAAATGTTATATGTATGTGATGTATATATATATAGAACATTATGCCACTACTTCTTGAAAGAGGTACTGCACTGTCTAGGACTGAGGGTTAGACCCAGCAGAGGCATTGTTGTGACCTCTTACACTTGGCCGATTCCAGGGAGTTTGAACCTAAACATCGGACTAATCCACCGATCGCAGTCGCATCCAAAACATGACATGCGGTTGGGCTCCATCACAAGTCACAGACATACGCTGTACTGAACTCTCTTTGACACAGTTTCAATAGAAAATAAAGCGTTCTGGGATGTAATAAGGAGATTGGAGAGACATACTGGACTTGGACATGAAGAACAGTTAAGAGGGACAGGTAGGATGACAGGCTGTCTGTCTGTCTCAAAGCAATAGGTGATAATCAAATAAAAGAGAACAAAGCATGACAGGTAATTGGCCAGCTAAATGGTCGAAGTCTATTTGGGTTGTACTTTAAACTCTGTATTAGAGAGAGTGAGATGCCCCAAATAAGCTTGTGAATAGTCGGTATAACTGGTGGGCAAAACCTTTAAAAGATTCTGTGGTGCAGGCTCCACATATTAGCACGAGTGGTTGTCTTCACTTTGAACAATGGTGCGAACATTAACAGTTTTATATAATTATGTGAATAGTCAGTTCATTTCACTTTTAATCCTCTTCCTGTTGTTAAACACGTCTTGTCGGGATCCAAAATATCCATGAGAAGCCAAATGTGAAATATAAGGGATGCAAAAGTCAATGTATTGATTAATTTGAATAGAGCTAACTGATACTCCTTATAATGTGAACATTAGCAAATTGAACAATAATTCCAGATTTCACTTAAGGATGTCATTTGAATGAATAGCCTACAAAAATTGAAGAAAAAATGACTGCAGTTGTGCACTGTACATCTTGGTAACTGAGAGACATTATAGTTTTTATAATTTTGAGTCTCTTTTTTAATTGCCATTTTTAGTTTTAGTATTTGCGGAGTATTTTGTTATTTTAGTAGTTTTTATTTATATTTTTATGTCCTTTATTTCAGTTGAATTATTTTCGTAATCACTAATAAATAAAAATAAGGACACGTTGACCTTAGCCACTTAGTGGAATTTTTTGGAGAGTTTTTATGTTTTTTTTCTAATTTATTCAGTAACATTATTAAAAACTAATTAAATGCCACCAGTTTTGTTAGCGAACATAAGCACAGTGTAGTCAGATGTGTGTGGTGGGGGGTTGGCATTTAAGAAGGATTATCTTGTCTGGCGAATTCCTTCCAAATTTATGGGTTTAAGGAGCAGGGCTTTGCTAAAAAACATTAAAAGTTCATGTTACTCCGGATCTTCTTAACATAAACAGCAAATATATTTCAGGCTGAGTTAGGTACAATTTAAGCCAGGTGCCTTATGTGGAGCTAAATTGCCAAAACTAATCATAGAGACGTAATGAATATGTACTTTAAACATACGTTTGTTATCATGTCAGTGAGAGAGGGTTTTGAGGTGATCTTCAGGGAACAGTCACTGTGGAGAGTCTTATATTCGCCAGCTATATGTACTGCGGTCAGCGGCATATCGTAATGGTATAAAACACAAACCCAGAGACAGCCAACTACACAAAAAAACAAAACACACAAATGCACCACACACACATTGACGGGCATGCATCCTATCAACTCAATTTGACCTCACCCACAGCTAAATTATTGTCGTAAACCGTGCGAATCCAGTTCGAAATAATTTTTCTTCGTTGAGCAGGGAATACGGAATACGGAATTCCTCCGTGAGCCACATAAAATAGAACAAAACTCAGTATAGGCAACCTCATCAAATAATCGTCCGACCTTTGCCGAACAACAAGCTCTGAGTAGGCATCAGACGCAGTGATATAATCATTGATAATTAAAACATCATCAGATAGAATTTGCAATTACCATCAACCAGACATGGAAATAAACCAACATTTTACATTACAGCAGAGGTAGCAGAAATATAAGAAAAAAATTTATTACCTAAATTAATGTGTATTTGTTGACAGCAAGCAAGGACGATGGGCATGACGTGTTTGCCAAGCTAAAAGGGACACCGGGGGGGCCTGATGGGGAACGTTTGGCCAACATCAGGTTCGATGCACGCCATCATCCAGCATATGCATTAAAACTTTTGGAAAAGATGCGTATTGGTTTTATTGGAGGGTAATGAACCGTTATAAGACTGACTCAAACATCAACTAGTGATTGACGAGATGGGTAAATAAACACAAAATCGGGTAAACACTTTATTTTAAGGTGCTTGTTCAGTACATGTATATGGTGTATAATACATAAATTATGCCTAAGTTGACCTTCAATAAATAACCTAAAACATTAACCCTAATCCTAATTCTAACCATATAGTAAGTACATGTAGTAATTAATATTACTCAGTACTTAAATGTATAATTATACTGTAAAAAGGACACCTTAAAATAAAGTGCTACCAAAAAAATCTTCATAAATGAATTGCTTATAAGCACTGTCATGATTTTGTTTAAACTGTTAATATGATTTGTCTATAATGATATTACAGATACACGGCTCAGTTTTAACAGCAACTGTAAGGTGTTACGAACATAAAGCCCTACAGGTAAGTTGAATAATCTGTGACGCACAGCAGTATCCGTTTAGAAAACTGGATTTATCAAAAAATTAATGTTGCTGTCAGGCTGAACACAGGATCTTGGTAGAGGTTCTGAATGAGAATGACAACAAACCCGAGTTCCTACAAAGATCAGTTCAGCCTCTGCAGCTCAGCGAGGTAAAACAAAACACAACATACATTCTCTTTGTTTGTAGTGTATTGACATTCACTATTGTTCAAAGGTTTGGGGTCAATACGAATTCTTTCTTTCTTTCTATTAATATTTTTATTCATCATCAATTCAATTGATCAAAAGTGGCAGTAAAGACGTATAAAGATGATTCCTATTTCAAATAAATGCTATTCTTTTAAATGAAGCAGCACAAGATGGTTTCAAGTATTAAATAATAGTCAGAGAAAGTCTCTTGAGCACTAAATCATCATATTAGAATGATTTCTGACGTATCATGTGACACTGAATACTGAAGTAATGGTTGCTGACAATTCAGCTTTGCATCACAGAATAAACTGCATTTTAAAATAGAAACCGTTATTTGCAATTGTAATAATGTTTCACACTATTACGTAACAATTTACGTATTTGATAAAATAAAATGCCAGAGTCTGGTGAGCATAAGAGACTTTCAAAAAACATAACGTTTCAAGTCCCAACTTTTAGCAGCAATATGCGTGTATAAGCATATATTTGAAATTATTTTCCAACATTTTTCTCCATACCGCGAGATTTCTCTACTCATCTTCTGCTGTGTGTTGGAGGTGGTTGTTCAGCTTGACAGCGGGGAACTCTAATGTGTTGACAGTCAGGCCCACAGAGTGCTGAGGGTAGAAACACCACATACGTCATCGATGAAACATCAGTAGGTGAACAAAACATTTCATCAGATCCACACAATCCACAGTAGAAGAACTTTCCCCTTAGTCCACTGCATGCAGCCGCTTTTGACTTAAAGAGACAGTTCACTCAAATTCTGTCATCATTTACTCATCCTTAAGTTGTTCCAAACCTGTATGAGTTTCTTTGTCTATTAAACACAAAAGAAGACAGTGGTAAAAAACATGTTGGTAAGTGAGTGAAACAGTAGGACTGACTTCCATGGAAAAAAATACTATGGAAGTCAATGGCTACCGTCAACTATCCCTTTAACCTTTTCTTGTGGTATATCGGCTTGATAATCTGTGAACTTGTGTTTGTGTATTTCCAGCCTGATGCCAGGTATTTTCGAGTGGACTTACCCAACAGTGGCAAAGTGGTTCTCAATAAGTCATTGGACTATGAGATCAAAACTCAGCTCCGACTGACTCTTTATGCAGTGGTAACACATACAGAAAATACATACTTGTTTGGTGATGATAAAAAATGTGAGAAAAAACTGAACTGTTATTTACTCGGATATTGATGTGGCTTTAGGAGACGAACACAAATGAGCATTACAACACAACGGCAACAATAATCATCAATGTGATAGATGGGGATGACCAGTACCCACAATTCCAGCCTTGCATTCTTCTCTCAGCCAGTCACAGCAACCGCATATGCGCCAATCCTCTGTACACCGCCAACATCACAGAGAACGAGCAGGTAAACCCTGTGAATATATAAAGACATCTTAATGTTTTGGATGTCTATTATGTTCAGCAAGGCTGCATTTACTTGAAATACAGTAAAATCAGTAATATTGTAAAAATATTATTACAAATTAAAACAACTGCTTTCTATTTTAATATATTAAAATGTGATTTCAAAGCTGAATTTTCAGCATCATTACACCAGTCTTCAGGGCGCATGATCGTTAGAAACATTAATGGTATGCTGATTTTTGCTTCGCTTAAAAACATTCTAGACTGTATCATCAATGTGAACCCCCCCCCCCCCCCCAATGTGAGAGCTCCTGTTTGGGTATAAAAGGAGCATCTCAGTCTTTGCAAGCAAAGCTGGATCAAGGCTCATCACTTTGTGGAGCCAAATTTCATAAGAGAAGTTTCAAACAAATCAAAAATCACATTTCACAATGCAAAATCGCAAAGAATTTAGGTACTTTCACCAAGTACCATACATAATATTTTGAAAAGAGTCAGGAAATCCAGAGAAATCACAGTACATGTAGGACAAGGCAGGAAACCTCAGTTGAATGTGCTTGACCTTTGAGCCCTCAGATGGCATTGCATAAGAAACCATCATGCTGTGGTGTTAAATATAGCCACATGGGCTCAGGAGTACTTCAGAAAAACACTGTCACATAACACAGTCTGCCACTGCATTAATAAATGCAACTTGAATCTCTGTTACACAAGGAGAACTTACGAAAATTAATGCAGAGTGATGTGCTCGCTGTTATTGGGCCACGAGCCATCTAAGACAGCCAAAAAGGACTGTGGAAAGGGGTGGACACTGTGCTCAGAGAGTCCACATTTCAACTTGTTTCCGGAAAAAAGGATTTTAGAATTCTCAGTCTCCAAAGACAAAGGGCCATAGACTGTTCATACAGTGAAGAAGCAAAAGCAAAAAATCTGGCTGGTCAATATGGGGGTGCAACAGCATGATGGCCTGATGGCAAATGGTGAAGGTACCATTGACATGGAGGCATATATTGGGATTGTACAGAGATATATACTTCCATCAAGATGATGTCTTTCATGGGAAGTCCATGGTTATAAGATCAAGACAAAGCCATGTCTCATTCTGCATGTGCTACAACAGAGTGGTTTCCATAGACGTTGTTCCTATTATGACAATCTGTTGTCTGATTTCTGAAAAGCAAATAGACAACGCAATCACAAGACTGTGAGCATCGAAGTCTTTGACAACGAGATTGGACAAGACAAAGTAGCTTGGCAAACTTTACAATAGGTCTCCTCAATTCCCAAACAATAAACATGTAATAAAAGGAAGGAACGTTGATGACAGTGTTTTAAAAACGGGCTCTGTTCCAACTTTTTGGAGTGTGTTGCAGCCATCAAAATGTTTTTATATTTACAAAATAAAATTAAGTTGCCCAGTGAAAACATTGGACCTTTTTCTTTGTACTTTAATCAATTAAATAAAGGTTAAAGAGAATGAACAGATAACGTATTATTGATTTTATGCATTTTACAAAACATCCCAACTCATTTTTAGAATTGGGGGTGGGTAGAACTGTTGTATATATATATTTATCTCCATTAATAAGTCTTACTGTCCCTTGATACAGAATACATCCTTGCAGAAAAAAAAAGTTTAATTTCTTTAAAAAGACCTTACTGGCCTTTTTTTGACCTTACATGGACCTTACATTGACCTTACATGGAATGTACACATATCTAATTCCTTCTTATCGTCTGTTTATTTGTCACTCAGGACATTGTCTTGGAGTTCTTCCCGGGTCTGATTCAAGCTGTGGATGGTGATGAGGGTCTCAGAACACCAGTAAAGTACACCATCCTGTCAGGTGCTTCTCCTTCCTCTACCATTGAACCTTAGCAAACTCCTGGAACAAGAAACTAATTTTGATTATATATGTGTGTCTGCTGTAATACAGGCGCAGATAATGGCAGATTCGTCATTGACAGTAATTCTGGAGAGGTGAGGATAACCAGACGTGTGGAGAACAGACTGCTGATCCCGACACTGAGACTGCGTGTTATGGTGCGTCTGAGAGTAAAGAACAAAAATGTGTAAAAAATGAAAATAAATGTATACATTTAATATTACAGTAAATTTAATACATAAATAATATTCTAATTTATAAAAATAAATAACTTTTCTAAAATATAAAAAATAAAATAAATGCTGTTTTCTTTTTGAAATCATTGTGATGTTTCTGCTTAGGCAGCTCAGACGGATGACCCTCTGAAATATGCAGTAGCCACAGTTCTGGTGAGGGTCCTAGCAGAAAACAGGTTTCCACCACAGTTAAGTCGTTCAACATACCGTGGTTTTGTCAGCGAGAGCGCAAATCCTGCCTCACTCGTCATGACATACGGCAACAAATTACTTATCCTGGAGGCCACGGATCAAGATTTCACTGACGTACGTGACGCAACAAGATCACAACATTACAAAACCACACAACAGTAACACCCCAGTGTCAACATCCAGTTTCAACATCACAAAGACATTCATTGCATGAAATATGGAGTTATGTTTCTGTTTGTGGGTTAAAGGGCTTCAATCCCAGACTGCAGTATTCTCTAAACTCCCAACACAACAGCTCTCAGCTCTTTTACATTACACAAGAAGGACTGCTCATCGCTAAAACCAGCGTGCTACACCCCGGTCACAAATATTTCCTAGAGGTATGACATAAGACTACATAAATACACTTTATGATTTTTAAAAATACTACTTCAGTCTTTCTATTTAAAATATTAATGTTTAATTCAAAAGTGTTACTTGCTTTTTTTGTAATTATTTGTGAAATTTGCTAGTAATTTCAGAGTGAAAATTGATTAACCACCAAATTTTTTATAGGCAGAATCTAAACAATATTCCAGTATTATTCACAAAAATGTCTGAAATAAGACAATTGATGACGGTGTTGCAGGTTCTAGCCACTGACCTGGAATCAGGAGACACTGTTAAAGCTGCATTGCATGTGGAAGTTCTTCAGAAAGGTCAACCAGGTACCCGAAAATCTTCAAACTCTCTGGATGATATCTTAATTATGAATATACAAATATATAAAATAAAAATCTTTTAATGTGTGCAACAAACTAGACGTGAGCACTGTTTGTGCAAAGCTTGCCACAACAAACTACCAGTCAAAAGTTTTCTGAAGGATAATGTGTGACAACAAAGACTGAAGTGGCTGCTAAGAATTCAGTTTTGCATCACAGGTATTAAAACATTTTTAAAATATATTCAAATAGGAGAACGTAATTTTAAATTGTAATAATATTTCACAACATTACTGTTATTACTGTATTTTTGATTTAAAAAAATACAGCGTTGGTGAGCGTAAGAGCATATTTCAGCAACATTTGAAGATTTTTTTAAACTTTTGACTGGTAGTGTATAATGACAATACACGGCTAAACATATAATAAATAATAAACAAATGTATTGTATAAGTTCCACAGGGTCCTTTGGGGGCGGGGCATGTGTATAGCAGCGAGACAGTGGGCAGGGCAGAGGGCATGGCAGGGGTGTGTCTGATCCTGCTGGCCTTTACCTTATTTACACTGGTGCGGTGCATACGGATGATCAGAGAGAAGCAGGATCATGTCATCCGGACCAGTGTGGCTGACAACAGACACCCTAATGTGGTAAGACAAGATACAATTGTGCTCATAAATTTACATGCCTTGCAGACTATACAAAATGTAAAAGTTTTTAACAAAAGAAGAGGGATCATGAAAATGGCATGTTATTGTTTATTTAATACTGTCCTGAATAAGCTATTTCACATAGCAGATGTTTATATGTTCTCCACAAGACAAAACAATAACTGAATTTATCAAAATGACCCAGTTCAATCTTAATTTCCTGGATGATCCACTACTGTCTTTCTGTGTTGTGATAGTTCATGAGTACATTGTGTTCCCCGAGCAGTTCAACTGGCTGTGTTTCTTCAGAAAAACCTCAAGTTACTGAAAATTCTTGGTTTTCCCAGCATTTCGTGTCATATTTTGAACAACAATTCAAACACGACTATGATTTGAGACGCCCTCTTTTCAATGGAGGACCATTGTGGGACTCATAACTATTTATAAGATGAAAACGTTTACTGATGCTCAAGAAGGGAACACAATGCATTAAGAGCTGGGGCTGGGGGCTGTAATCTTTTTGAATTGGATGATCAGGGTAAATTGTTCTTATTTGGGCTCAGGGCAAACCATTTAAGATTTAGTAAGTGCAAGTACAATTGTAAAAAAATGATCATAAAACACAAATTTTGACACATCATCATCCTGTTCAAAAGTTGAACCCTCTGGCTCTTAATGCAGGGTGTGCCTTCTTGAGCATCCGTAAGATGGTTCCACCTTTTGTAATAAGCTGTGTATGAGTGCCCTCATTGCCATCAGTGTGGAAAAGATGGATCTCAAAATAATCACAGTCAGTGTTTGAAGAGGGTTCCAACTAGCGAAGGATCCTGGAAACAAAGAATGTGCAGGAACTGGAGGGATTGTGCTCAGGACAACGAGGGCCGCAGGAACAACTATCACAAAACAGAGAAACAGTTGTGGATCATCCAGGAAACAACACAGATTATTAGGATTCACGAACGTGGTCATTTATGAATTCAGTTATTATTTTGTCTTCTGGAGTATATATATAAACATGTTATGTGAAATAGCTTATTCAGGACAGTACTAAATAAAAAATAACATGCAATTTCCATGATCCCTCTTATTTAGTCAAAATTATTAACATATTTGCGTATTCTGCAAGGGGTATGTAATCTTATGAGCACAACTGTATTTACATGCATAATACACAAACCCAAAAAATGGATACATGTTAGAGCGGCAATTATCCATAGGTTCAAGAATTAAGAAACAAACAAAAAAAAAAGAAACAGAACTATGTAACAACTTCTACTTTGAGCTTCTAAAAATGTTTTAATACGGTAAAAACGGATAGGTGAAATATTTTACAATTTAAAATAACTGTTTTCTGCTTTAATGTTTTTTTAAATGTAATTTATTCCTGTGATGCAAAGCTGAATTTTCAGCTTCAGACCCAGTCTTGTGTCACATGATCCTTCAGAAATCATTCTTGATATGCTGATTGCTGCTCAAGAAACATTTTGTATTAATGTTGAAAACAGTTGTGCTGCAGTCTTAATAATTTTATGGAAGTTCAAAAGTTTTTTCTCAATAATTTTTAGTTTGGAATAATTCATGATTTCTGAAGGATCTTTTTGCATTTCTTAATATTCCATGTCTAGTGTCTGAGATGGTTCCGGATGGTGAGTTAATGTTATTGCATTCCCTTAGTGAACCTCATTGCATTTTCATTTAGGTAAAAAGTGGAAATAGAATGGTTTCTTAAAGCATAGACTGACTGTTTTGTTATTAAACTGAGAATATCGATTAAAGCAGTTCTATATGAGTCACAGAGAGTGTCAGATCAGACACTACTTGATGCGGTATCCCAAACCTTTTAACTTTGAAAGTGCAAGTATTTGTTCAATTCTGGCAAATATACAGTATCAGTGGTCTTGGAATTTATACACCTACCAGTGTACATGCTGCATCACACACAAGCAAAATCCAATAACTCCAGTCTTCAGTGTCACATGATACTTCAGAAATCATTCTAATAAGCTGATTTGCTGCTCAGCAAAAAATTCATATTATGTTTAATTTTTTTTGTGGAAACTAGATACATTCAATGTTGAATAGTAGTGTGCATAATTTGAAATCTCCTTAAAATAAGGACAATATTACTCAGTGCACCTTCAAATTTCCCATAGCAACCCTTGTGCATTTTGCTTTTAAACGATAGAAATGTTTTCAGGGAAGCAACTGTAAATCCAGCTGAGTGACAGTTTTTCTCTGACAGATGAACCAGAGCCAACCGATGACTTTAGTGGAGGAAACGTTCTCATATCACAACGAGGTGTTCAGTGAGTACGACCACTCCACCTCACCTTTCTATGGCAAACAGGGCATCTACACCAAAATAGAGGAACCACCTCCATCATCATCCGTGAACTTACCATCAATTACCTTCAACAAATCATTACGGGAACCAAGACGCAATTATCTGGCACTGCGGCCCAACGGGAGGCCCGTGAACCGGTTTAACAATAAAACAGTGTCATTTCACGACTACATTGTGGTTCAGGAATGGGATGAGGAGAGTGAAGAAAATACAGAGACTACGTTCACAACAGAGGTGGAGATTTGTACCGATTTAGAAGAAATGAACATGGATTGCGAATTAGAAAATGATGATTCAGATCTCCCAGGGGAAGAATTTAAAATCCAATCACAAAGAATCACTTCATACTGTGACGACATATACAACGAGTCAGAAATGCTCAATATGCACCTAAAAAGAGACAACCGAGACTACGAAACACATAATACAGACCACACACAAGTAAAAATTGACTTAGAAGACAGAATCCATGCAAAACCACTGGAAATCAGGAACCAAAAAATAGCTGGAAAGCACAGATTCAAGTCTGATCTACAAAGAATACAAAGACACTCAACTGAAAGTCAAGAAAGAGATCAAACAGTAACACAAAACTCAGCATTAGAGGACACTTCACAAGCAGAGTTCTCCACTTTTCAAAGAGAGACATATATCATTAACCCTAAAGCCTTGGTTTCAGAGGCCGACAAACCTGTCGTCAATTATTCAGAAAGCTTTAAAACAGATGGGACCAGAAAATCGGATGATCTTAATTTAGATCCTCAAGTTTCAGAAGCTGAAAGTTCTGTACAAAACATTCATGATGTAAGTAACTTACAAACACATCTAAGCACATTAACACTAGATCCAGGTCAATACAATGGATCGGAAGAACGTCTGGGAGTTGAGACGGACAACACCCCAAGCTCAAACATATATTATGTTAATGAGGACATTGCAACAAATTTAGATGACAGTAGCCCAGAAGAGGAGTCTGTATCTAATCTAGATACAAGTAGTCAACATCTGAACTATCTTCATGATCCTCACGACACACAGATAGAATGTTTCTACGACACAGACACAGATGAAACTAATGACGGGAGATGATTATGGGAGACTGACGAAAGCTAAGAGTGATACTGAATCAACTCAATGTTTGAATTGAGCTCGAGCACCAAATGAGCATTTGTAAAACGGGAAAAGAACAGATTTGGCATCTGCGAGGCAATGAACTGATGGGTGAGTAATACAAGCGTCAAGCTAACTTCTAACCCAAAGTTTAACATTTTGCCCTGCACCGATGGTTTTCAGACATCCAGTGCCCTTTCTACATTATATAATGTACATCATTGCACACGGACATGCTTTCTTTGTATTGAAATTGCACTTTGCATTGCAAACTCAAATAAAATCTACTGATGACAAACAATAAGACTGCCTGTGGTGTAGATAGTTCTGCTATTAAAATTAAACTTGGGTGGGACGAATAATATCAAAGAAATGGAAAAACAGGTGCAATATGCCTAAAAAAGTTTTTCAAATGAAGTAAAAGTGAGCAGATCACCACCTAGTGAATCTGATTAGAATCTGCGCAAAAACAAGAAATTCACCTGGAAACCCCACAAATGGAAACCCAATTGAAAATGTGATTAATTTTCATCAATTTTATTGAGAAAACACTCTCAGCTATAAGACAGTATTTACAATACCTGACCACAGCATACTAAACAGAGTTCACATTCAATTATAAACATATATATATATATATACACACACACACAAATTATATACTAATGTTAGGAGAGGAGGTCATTTTCAGCCATGTACAAATTGCACAAATAAGAAAGGTAAGATAACCAAAGTCTCGCATAATAATGTCAAAGCCGTTGGAAGGCTGAGGGAGACGGAAAAAGGCACTTGAGGAAAGAACAGCTTTAGTTTGTTGGTTCAGTCTATTAATAAGAGTACGAACAGCTGTCACTGACAGGTCGCAGAGGGTGGAATGATGTTCAATAGTCCTTCAAGCAGGGGTTTTTGTTCATAAATGAGCACCCAATCAGTTGATTGATCAATTTTACACACAGCTTTTATCTGGCCATAGATTGAAAAAAAACAAGCCTTGCAATTCTGATCCGTGTTCCTGCAGGAACCAATCCAGAACTTCTGGTTAGATGTATTTTGAGCCAAAGAAAGACCATGAAATTATGCAACATCCTTACTACAATCTACTACTTAGCGTCATGTCCAATATCATACATCCTCAGGCTAAATGGAGAGAAACACATACATGTAGTGGTTGCAAGACATTTTATATTAATTAGAAAAGTTGAATAAAGTTGAAAAGTTTGAAGTTAGAAAAGTAGTTTACATGATGGTATTCTTTTTTTTATATACCTAAAAAAAAAAGTGTTCATATAATATGCCGTGTAAAAACACAAATGGGCGGTTATTGCTCTATGCCATGTCGGGTTACATGCATGCCATTATGCTGCATTATAGTGCATCATAGACCATCAGACAATCATTTACACAACACCTTGACAAGCTTCACAAGCTGACCTGAATACTATTTCATCAGTGCATTTGAAATCACATCAGAATCCAACGGTGATGAGTTAATCTACGAAAGATGTGTTCACGGAAAAAGCCAAAATAAAAAAATGCATTTGATCGAGATGCTGTGGAAGAACAGAAATGTTTTGTAAACACAGTAATGATTCACAATGTGGTATGCTTGAAAACATAAAATAAATTATTGTTCGTATTGCATTTTTTAAGTGCAAAGTTTCCAAAATTAAAACTCATCGTGTCGGACCAGTGCTTCTCCAAAATCGGTTGCTTGGCTCCCGACAAATAAGTCATACTTATCCACAATTTCCTGCTTTGTGAGGCGTCCGTCCTGTCGTGAAAGTAAAAGAAGTTATTGAAGCAGCTGCTAAGATCAAAAAAATTCTTATAAACAGACCAATCATATCATCATTTATTATTGTCAGCAGTTAGTGCTTCATATAATTATTTTTTTTTGCTTTCATCACCCCATCAATAAGCATAACGAATCTGACGCACAACCAATAGAATTATGGCAGGTCATTTTCAGTCATGTATGAATTGCAGAGGGAAAGAAAGGTAAGAAAACCAAAATTAATGACATAGAATTATGGCAACCTGCTCATTTAAGAAATAAAATGTATTAATCCAAAAATAGTTTTTTGGACAAACAAGTTTTTAATGGGTCATAGGTTTGATTCCCAGAGAATGCATTAACTGATCAAAATGTATACCATAAATGCAATGTAAGCCACTTTAGATAAAAGTATCTGCAAAATGCAAAAATGTAAAATAAACATTGCATTACATGGGTTTCCGATTACATGAGGGTGAGTAAAATAGGCTAGAATGCTCAGTTTTGGTGGAACTATTCATATAATTCCAGATTTTATGCAAAGATCTTACATTATTTACTTACTTTATAAACACTTAATTTTTAGGGATTGGGGGGGTATAGAAAACTTTCACATAAAATTGTTGAATATGTAACGGATGCAATGACTTTTATGCAAAATGTCCCTTTACTGAGAATTACCATGCTTTTACCTCATCTGCATCAGATTCATACAGCAGGTGTTTGGCCTCAGCCTCTGCATGGTCGTAGTCAGAGGGCAAGATCCAGTCACGGGTCTCGTCCTTATCCATACGGCCGTCTTTGTTTTTATCCCTGAACTCTGTAAACTGTTCTCTTTCTGTTTTCACCCATTCTGGTTCATTCGCATCTCCATTCTGACTGTACATATCACCTGAAAAACACCCAGACAAGGGAAAAAGTGAGACAAGATCAATACACTAAACGCAAACAACTGATTTCTGTCCGTTCCAGTCTCTCTTAAATATACACAAACACACTTAAAAAGGAAAAAACTTCACTTACCAATATATTCATCAAGGTCGATGAAACCATCTCCATTTTTATCAATGTCCTCCATGGTCTCCTGCAAACAAAACGGATGGATGGATGGATGGATGGATGGATGGATGGATGGATGGATGGATGGATGGATGGATGGATGGATGGATGGATGGATGGATGGATGGATGGATGGATGGATGGATGGATGACATAATGAGGGTGAGTAAACAATGACAAAACATAACAGAAAAGGTATATGGAAGACATTTTTAGCATTCTGATTGTCCAGACTTACCAGCACTATAATATCCTTCATGTGGTCAAACTCCTCAGGATGAAGAAACGCTGTAAACTCTTCCTTATTGGCCCTCATGTCACCATCATGGTCAGCCATCTTGAAACGGCGCTCATCTCTAGCCATCATATGCCTGTAGTTAAAACCGTCCTCGGGATCTGCTTCATCTAAACAGACGTGCACACATCACATCAGTCTAGATTTCTAGCTATTCGAAATAAATGTGATATTTGTATTTTTCCTGACTTAAATCTGTTGTTTTGAGGACAGATTTGATTTCAATACTTTTAAAATGAGAGTTTAGCTGGTCAATCCAAAAGATCGAACTGGAAACTAGATTTAGATTTACTTGCATTTCGATTAGATTTAACCTCTGAAACATGATTAATCAATAAACGCATTATACACACCAAGGATGTAGCCGTAGGTAGCGTTCTTGTATTCCTCCCAGGAGACATAAGTGTCAGAGTTGAGATCGTGAGCTTGCCACTGCCGGTCCACATCGTCATAGATCCATCGCTTCTGAGCATGTTTGATCCACTGTTTCATCTCATCAGCGGTCACAAAGCCGTCGTGATCCTCGTCAATCTTTTCTACAATCTTACTGTAGATAGAAAGAGAGAGTGAATGATCTAGAGTATTTTCTCAAGTGAAGAGCTCGTTGAAATGTGGTGCATGTGTTTTTACCCCAGTCTCTCTTTGCTCTCCTCGGGGGTGAGCTGGTCAAAGGTCTTTGCCTCCTCTTGTCCGAGAAAAGCCTCGTGGTCGTAGTCGAAGTTCTCGTCATCATCGTGCTCCTTGTTGCTGAGGGGGGCGTCGTGATGGATGCGGTCCTTCTTTTCCATGGGTTTACTGGAGGACTGAAGAACGCAGAGGCCGACCAACAACAACAGCGACAGGAGGTCCATCTTCTCGTACACTTTTTTTTAACAGGGTCAAATAAGAAGAGTTAATTTGCAAAAATAGATAACTGTTTTTAAAAATGTTCAAAAAACATGTTTTCTTATCCTGCATTCCAATTAACATCAATCAAACTGCACCTGGGTTGTTTTGATTAAATAATAATAATTAAAAAAATGCAGCCAACTAACACAATAAAACACAATAACTTGATAAAAAACATGATTTATGAAAATGATTAAAGTATAACGTTATCTGTTTTTGCAAGCAAACTCTTCATATATATATATATATATATATATATGTACAGTGGGTATGGAAAGTATTCAGACCCCTTAAATTTTTCACTGTTTGTTATATTGCAGCCATGTGCTAAAATCATTTAAATTAATTTTTTCCCCTCATTAATGTACAAACAGCACCCCATATTGACAGAAAAAACACAGAATTGTTGAAATTTTTACAGATTTATTAAAAAAGAAAAACTGTATTCAGTATTTCAGACCCTTTGCTGTGACACTCATATATTTAACTCAGCACGTCCATTTCTTCTGATCATCCTTGAGATGGGTCTACACCTTCATTTGAGTCCAGCTGTTTGATTATACTGATTGGACTTGAGTAGGAAAGCCACACACCTGTCTATATAAAGCCTTACAGCTCACAGTGCATGTCAGAGCAAATGAGATCATGAGGTCAAAGGAACTGCCTGAAAAGCTCAGACAGAATTGTGGCAAGGCACAGATATGGCCAAGGTTACAAAAAAATTTCTGCTGCACTTAAGGTCCTAAGAGCACAGTGGCCTCCATAATCCTAAATGGAAGACGTTTGGGACGACCAGAACCCTTCCTAGAGCTGGCTGTCCGGCCAAACTGAGCTATCGGGGGAAAAGAGCCTTGGTGAGAGAGGTAAAGAAGAACCCAAGATCACTGTGGCTGAGCTCCAGAGAAGCAGATCGGGAGATGGGAGAAAGTTGTAGAAAGTCAACATCACTGCAGCACTCCAACAGTCGGGGCTTTATGGCAGAGTGGCCCTACGGAAGCCTCTCCTCAGTGTAAGACATATGAAAGCCCGCATGGAGTTTGCTAAAAAACACCTGAAGGCCTCCAAGATGGTGAGAAATAAGATTCACTGGTCTGATGAGACCAATATAGAACATTTTGGCCTTAATTCTAAGCAGGTATGTGTGGAGAAACCAGGCACTGCTCATCACCTGTACAATATAGTCCCAACAGTGAAGCATGGTGGTTGGCAGCATCCGCTGTGGGGGGTTTTCAGCTGCAGGGACAGGACGACAATCAAGGTTGCAATCGAGGGAAAGATGAATGAGGCCAAGTACAGGGATATCCTGGACGAAAACCTTCTTCAGAGTGCTCAGGACCTCAGACTGGGCCGAAGGTTCTTTTCCAACAAGACAATGACCCTAAGCAACAGCTAAAATACGAAGGAGTGGCTTCACAACAACTCTGTGACTGTTCTTGATAGGCCCAGCCAGAGCCCTGACTTAAACCCAATTGCGCATCTCTGGCGAGACCTAAAAATGGCTGTCCACCAACGTATACCATCCAACCTGACAGAACTGGAGAGGATCTGCAAGGAGGAATGGCAGAGGATCCCAAATCCAGGTGTGAAAAACTTGTATCTTTCCCAAAAAGACTCATGGCTGAATTAGATCAAAAGGGTGCTTCTACTAAATACTGAGAAAAAGGTCTGAATACTTAGGACCATGTGATATTTAAGTTTTAGTTTTTAATAAATCTGCAAAAATGTCAACAATCCTGTGTTTTTCTGTCAATAACGGGTGCTGTGTGTACATTAATGAGGAAAAAAAAAAAAAAAATGATTTTAGCAAATGGCTGCAATATAACAAAGAGTGAACAATTTAAAGGGGTCTGAATACTTTCCGTACCCACTGTATATACACACTCACAAATATATTAGTCAGACAGATATGCTATGCATGCATATATACACACACAAAACTACCCTGATACTAGTGTAATAAAGTGTTACCAGATAACTTATGTTATATATATATTTTTTAATTATTTCATTGTCAAATTGAATGAATGTCTCCAATATTTGGACATGCAAACATCATTTAAAGTCCTCACATTAAGCCTCATGCAATTACCCGCAACTCTCAAATGACATAAATGTAACCGCGAGGCACAACACTGTAGCGTTATATCAGAGCACATATGTATTAACCGTTTTATGTTTTGATGCAAAATTGCAACTTTACCTGGTGAATTCTGTAGCGTTTCACACCGCCCAGCTGATCTCCGTAACTCCGGATGTCAAACTAGTTCGGGAGACGCTTCCTTTGGATGGCCCTCTCAATTGACCAATCAGATTGGGCATAACGCTCAAACCTCGTTTAACGGTCCAATCAGATTGAGGATTGCACTCAGGACCGCCTGTGCAGACGTGGACTGATCCGCTTGGCGATTGGTCCACTTCAATCCAAACGTGATTATGTCATTGGTTTAGAACTGCCACGTCCTCAAGGCTCATCTTTCTGCAGCCTTTTTTGTGTAATTATTTACACAAATGTAGATTTGTTAAAGTTGCTCCAAGTTCTGTGGCATTTATTTTAATACTTAAAGAAACGTAAAAAGAGAAGTGCCTTTAAACTCTAAATTGCTTGCGATAGAGACTGTTTTTTCTAAATATAAGCAAATAATATAAATATAAGCCTTACAAATTTTACGTATTTTTATTTTGCCCTGCTTTAACATCATATTTTACTCCTGATAAAAATGTGAAGAAAATAAAAAGGGCACTAAAAGTATTTTACAAATATATAACAGCATTAAATAAAAAATAACAGGGATAGAAATTTGAAATTTAGAAATGGGCCCTCATGAATCACATCACAAGCCAAATCATTGGCAGTAAATTATTACTAGTAGTTTCAATCACCATTTTAATCTTTTGCATGCCACATTACACCAAAATGGCCAATTCTTATCTGTCCTTATATTCTTTAAAAAATATACAGAATTATATTCCGTAAAACATTTTTACATTTTACAGTCGTAAAACTATGGTTACACTCGAGGTCAGCAATAGTAAGATTAGTGCTTGAGAGATATGGATTTTTCAATGATTGGTCCTCAAATTATTATTATTTAATCCATGTGGTTACATCTGGTTCTTGATTATTTGCTGTAACAGATTTTAAGTCATAATATACAATACAAGTCATATTGTGCTAACTTCTGTCAGCCACTGAATGATTGTCCCATCAGCCTTTTCTCCAAACGACAGGTATGCATACACACAATTACTGACACACAAATTGGCACCTTTTCTGATTGGCTAACACACACAAATCACATGTTTCAGTGATACTGGTCAAGAAAGACAAAAAGCAGCAATTGTAAATGTATTTCATACTAAGGCATTTGATTATTACAGAAAGAGAGAACAAACAAAACACATAGATTTGAAGATTTTATGATAAGAATATACAAAATGCAGTTTCAAATTTTGCTAACATCAGCAGAAACGGAGGACACACTGACACAGTGATTACTCAGTGGCATTGGGCAACATCTTTCCCACAGCTGCCTCTCGTGTTTGTTTCCTTCCATTTTCCCTTTCATTTTCCACCACGCCTCTGCCAAAGTCTAGCATGTTTCGTTTGCGTCACGAGAGTTTTGTAATGAGTGTCAGGCGGCTTGTAGCTGTGACTCCTGCGCTACTGGTGGGGCAGCAAGGGCCGCGACCTCTTTTCTGGGGGTCAGCGATGTGAAAAGTGTGTCCAGGATTCCTAAGACCTGCAGAAGCTCCTGCTGAAGTTCTGCTTCCCGACCCAACACCTCCATAAGACGCTGCAGCAGCCGCTCGACTACAGGTGACTGGTGAAAAACCTGCTGATACAGATCTACACACACACACACACATTTCACATGTAGAAAACCTTTGAACAACAATACTATTTTGCAAGCAGCAGTTCACTTCTTCATTCTCATTTGCTCACGTGCGCATGATACAATATGAAACTCACCAAGCACAATATCCCCGACCATGAGCAGAGGCCGAGAGAAGCGTGGGTCAAAGATGTGCCTGAAAAACAATAAACAAAAACACCCTCTAACTTAATTTTCAGAATCATTTCATAGCAAGCCATTATAACAAGAAATAAATGCTGTGGTGTTAAATTCCTTGAATCAAGAAAATCTGGTCAGGACTCTCGTGACTCTTGTTTACGCTTACGATTGTGGCCTCCTGTTCTGGGTCACTTTTGTGTTGTGTGACCCAAACTCTCAACCTCAACACACCCCGAGAACCTGCCCAAGAATTTCCCGGAGCTTTAATCATTCCAAGAATTTTCGGTTTTGTCACAAGAATTTAATGGAATACATTTCACAGAATATTAACAGTGCTGAAATCCCACAGACTTTCAATAATACGCATATACACACTTATTTTGTCTTTATATTAAAATACAAAAATTATATATTATACAATACTAATTATTAAATTTACTACTTATATTTGTGTATGTATTAATTTGCTTAGTTATATTTATTTGCAAATTTGCAATTACAATGAGGAAATGTGTATCTACATTGCACAGTATATATATCTTACATACATATACACACACACACAACACATATATATAGTTTTTATTTCTGTATTTTAAGTTTCTATTTCTTTCTACCAAACAAATGTCATTTGGAAGACTTTTGCATTGTAGAGGGTTCTGGACAATTAAAACATTGTCAGTAAATCCTCAACTCTGAAAATGACGAAAAGATATTTAAAATGTCAATGTGCCTCTGGCAGTAGTTATTATATCTAAAAATTACAGTATAACAGTAATCATCATCAGTGAGAATAATGACAACAAAACTCAAAACATGAAATGCCTTAAATGTCATACAACATCAAAATGCAAAAAAAAAAAAAGTACTAATAATAAAAAAAGATTGATAATAATAACAATGTACCCAAATAAACTTTTTTGCCTTCAAAATTGCATTGTTTTTTTATATTTAAATTTTAAAGTGAAATATAACCTAGTCACCCAAAAACAGTTTGAGAAATCAAAGCAAATTGGAAAATTTTGCATTCTTTGAAAATTTTGTAATCTTTCCTACGTTGATGAATTTCAAGTCCCCCAGAATCAACTTTTTTTTATTCGGAAGTGTTCATAAATTTCCCCCTGCAACTATATATGAGCCATCATGTTTTGTATGGGAGTCTGAAGTCATAAGACTATGTGCGTGTCGGAATAAGATGCGAGGGAGTTACTCACTTGAGAAGGAAGTTGAGGATCTTGGTTAAGCTCTCTTCATTTCGTCCTGCGAGAGCATTTTTCAGAGTTCCTCTGCGTTTGAGCTCTATGATAACCGCTACGGTCACATCTGGTTTACTGGTGCGTGTCCATGTCTGTCAAACACGCATAAACATATACTGATATCTTCATCTGAACAGTCATATCACATATCAAACTGCATTATATACACACGGGTGTATGTTCACCTGCAGAGCTGTGTCCAATGCTTTGGACACCTCAAAGCTTTTCAGCTGTTTGTCATATTTCCGTAGATATTGCTTCACTGGTTTACTGACCAAGAAATCATCCTAAAAGAGACATCAAAAGACTGTAAGACACAACTGAAGAAAACAATGCAGCGAAAATGAAGCACGCAAGTTCATTCAAACAGTCTCATATGAAAATATATGCCTCAGTAAACATGACTTCAAAGTAAATTCTTATTTTATGTAGATATCATGATTTATATAGCTTACATATGAATATAGCTGTAGAATAGCTATATGAGAGACCAATTTTAGCTGAAATGTTAGCAAATAAGAAATTTTAAATGATTAATTAATTGATTTATTCTGAAAAAGCAAACAAAAAAATAAAATGAAATAATAAATAAAAATGACATGTTTGGTAACAAAGTTCTTGTGAAATGTTAGCAAATTAGAAATGTAATTAATTAAAATTCACTCTGTAAAGTTGCTTTGCAACTATTTGTATCTTGAAAAGCGCTTAAAAAAATTGTAATTCATTGATTCATTCAGAAAAAGTAGATACAACATTTTATTAAATTTAATTTAATTTAAAAAGTACAAAAAAAAATCATGTTTGGGCATAAAGTTCTTGTAAAATGTTAGCAAATAAAAAAGTCATTAATTAATTAATTGATTTATTTATTCACTCAGAAAAAAGTAAATCAAATTAAATCAAATAATTGTTTTAATTAAAATTAAATAAAAATAGCATAAAATAAAAATCACATGTTTGGCCCACGTGCTGGTGTGAATGACTAGTAATAAGAAATGTAATTAAAATTAATTTATTCAATCCTTCAGGAAAAAAGTAAAAAAAAAAAAAAAAAAAAAGTAAAATAAATTAATCACCTGTCTGGGCACAAAGTTCTTCCCCTTGACAAAGACCTGGTATGACGGGCCCCGTCGCCTTCGACTAGTTAACGTCTCTTTGTCTTTTTGGTGTCTCCTGTGCCTGACACTCAACACACCATTGGTCATCCCCACGGCAAGCGCTTCATCATCAGGCTAAAGGAGAACCACAATAAACAACCCTTTAACTCAAGTGCAAATAAAAAAAATCACATTTATAATTTTACTGTATATATATATTTATAGATTTCTTTGTGTCAATGAACTAAACATACCGCAATAGCCATACTAAGGATGGATGCATCACAGTCGAAATTATGTACAACCTTATAAGAGGAGTTATACACTTTGACGTGCCTAAAATGAAAAGCAACCAAAACAAATAAACCCAACTTTCTGCAAAAATGCACAAATAAGCATGTATAGCATTTCTTTACTATGATTCACACACCTGTCCAGTGATCCTGTGAGCAGTTTGTTGCCTACAGAACTCAGACATGCACACGTAACTGTTTTGTGATGATTCTTAAGAGAAACAAGCTCCTGTCCGCCTTTCAACAGGTCCCACACTTTCACATAACGCCCTCCTGTAACACATACACCAACTTATTTCAACCGTTTTATGGAAGAGCCACATTCAAGCTGACATAAAAGAGCACATCAGTTGAAAACTACATTAATGCACCAAGTCTACAGTATATTTCTGCATTATGATATATGTGAATAAATGGTTGCAAGGGGTTCTAAGCATTACTAATCAACCCCCAACCCCTGATTGGTTAAATTACAAGTGTTGTTCACCTGTGGACACCAGCAGGGCTTCTGACGGGTACAACAGCACACACTCCACAGGATGGCCGTGTTGCATGGTCATCACACTGCTCCCTGACCGCATGTCAAACACTTTCACTGTGTGATCATACGAACCTGCAACAGAAACGACAATCACACAAACATCAACTACTCTACAAAACATTACCTTTACAATCATATTAAATATTTATACACTACCACTTAAAGGTGACATATCATGAAAATCTGGCTTTTCCAGGTTTTAAGTGCTATAATCAGGTCCCCGGTGCATCTACTACTGAAAGAGATTAACCCAGTAATTTTGTTTTGGTAAGCCTTTTTCTGCAAGCATCTGAAAAAACGAGCACGTCTTGATTTCGCTCCCCTAGTGACGTTGCAAAGGGATCTCATTATAATATTACCACCCCTTATTCTGTGTTTCCACCAACTGAGCCATCATTTTGATTTCGCAAGCGACAAAGGTGTACCAGCTCTAATGCCATGGTGAAAGTTTGAGCAAAACATGCTAACTGTTCTGTCATTGGCTGCACAGACGAGCACAGAACACTATTTAGAGTCCCAGCCTCAGAGGAGACAAGAGAGCAGTGCATTTATTGATTTATTTACTGTATATTGCTGCAGCCACACAGATCTAAAATAAACATGCAATTTATTTCCCAGCTGTTTACCTTCACAGACATAACCGACTGTTTTTGTAACTTGTGTGTTTTTAATGTAAACTTGTGTGTGAATGAGAACTTAGTTTAGTACTCAAATGCTGTGACAGCCGCTTTCTGTCCGTGTGCTTCGGATGTGTGCACTCAGAAAACCATATATATCTGAAGTTTAAACTCATATGGTTTAAAACGCATGATTTCAGCGCGATAAACATGATAATCAGAACCAAAACAGAAGTTTTTTAGCAGGTACGAGCTGTAATGGCGCAGCTCTATTCTGGAAAAGGGGGCGGGGAGGAGCAGCTCATTTGCATTTAAAGAGACAGGCCCGAAAAACAGCGTGTTTCTGCTTCCACTCAAAATAAGCATTTTCAAAAGTATTTTGAGCTGAAAAGAGTATTTTGAGCTGAAACTTCAGACACATTCTGTGGACACCTGAGACTTATATTACCTATTGTAAAAAGGGGCATGTCTCCTTTAATTTTGGGTGTTGGTAAGATTTTTGTGCTTTTGAAAGTCTCTTTTGCTCACCAAGGCTGCATTTATTTGATATAAAATCCAGTAATATTGTGAAATATTACAATTCAAATGAATTGTTTCCTACTTTCCTATATTTAAAATGATCATTCCTGTGATGCAAAGCTGAATTTTCAGCATCATTATTCCAGTCATCAGTGCCACACGATCCTTCAGAAATAATTCTAATATGCTGATTTGCTGCTCAAAAAACATTTATTATTATTATAAAAGGCTGAAAAACAGTTTAATATTTTTTCGGAATCTGATAATTTCTTTTTCAGAATCTTTGTATACAAAGTCAAATAACATTTATAGAATTATTATAATGTCTTTACTGTCATTTTTGTTCAATTTAATGCATCCTTGCTGTGTAAAAAAAGCATTACTTTAGTTTTTAGAAATCTATTATTCGTTAATTTTATAGCATTAATGAAATAATCATACCTATCTATCTATCTATCTATCTACAAAATTTTTCATACATTCAAACATTAAATATAGCAGGATATTTATGGAAACAATATTAAAACATAAGAAGAACGACAATTAAAATCGGAATGTGATTTCTGTATCACCTAAGACAATTTATAAAAAAATTAATTGTGAAAAAATTATATTTTCAAACAGTCCATTGGTCAAACAAACAGACTGCAAATCCACGCAGTCCCGCAGTTCCACAAATGTAGTTTTAACCTCTCAGACTTGTTGCTAATGTGAAACAAAAGCATTCAGATTGGTGCAGCTTTATGTGCACATTCATAGTAAATGTACAGATCTGGCTAAGCCAGAATCCAGTGAATAGAGATGTAGTGATCATCTGTGAGGTGCAGATGAGAATTAAAGCAGTTACCTGTGACAAACAGATCTGGGTTGAGTTTACTGGGGGCGAGAGCTCTGATGTAGTCTGTGTGTTCAGTTAACGAGCTGAGCTCAACAGCACTGGGAACGTCCCACACACGGCACGACAGGTCATCAGACCCCGACACCACACGATAGCCGTCAGACAGGAACGAGGTCATGTGTACCGCCCTGCACATAGGAGACAGCAGAAAAAACACCCTTGACTGCTGACAGAGCTGCTTTACAAGGGTGAAAGATGTGATTTGAGGGATTTAAGTTATTGAACACACTATTTTTTAGCATTTATTTCATGCCGGGTCATACTTGGTGTGTCCTTTGAACTGTCTGAGAGCCACTCGGCCGCTGATGTCAAACAGCCGGATAAGCCCCTCTTCACTTCCCGCCACTAAAAGCTTCCCGTCGCCTCTGAAGCGCCCTCCATACGCTGTATCCCGAAAACGTGTGAAGCTCCGTATGGGCTCTTGAGAGTGGGGTCCATATATGTGGATCTGATGCAGAACATTAAAATATCAGCATACTGCATGCGTGAGAGTAGAATCATGCTAGCAACAGTTCTGAAATGGGCTTAATTCTAAGGGAAAATACAAGTGAATCTCACAAAAACAAGTGCAGGCCTTATATTTTTTAACATTGTTTTTGTGCATTTTTTTAAAATGACAATTAAGCACATTTTCTCCTAAAATCATCTGCACTGTAATGCACACAAACATTTTACTTATTTGTAGCTCTGATTATTTATTATTATTAAAGGTTCTCATTATATAATTAATGTTTACTGCATTACTGTATTACTATTTACTCTATGAATAATTTTTGTTTTCATTTTTTTTATTCAAAACTATTTATTATTATTATTACTATCATAATAATTCAAATAAATTAAATGTAACATATCATACACTGTATTAATACTATTAAATATATTCATAGAAAAAACATAACAGAATATTTATACACAAACTTAATATGATATAAACTTTATACATGAGGAATAACTTTTTAATTTATTTACCGTATAATAATTTTAATAAAACAGCTAATTCAGGCTGTATAACAAACTAACAAAATGTGGTGTGTATATATATATATATATTATTATATTATATATATCTATATATATATAATAGTAGATAGATGTATATTTTATATAATAATAGCCTATATACAGAACTGATACAATGATAAAATCATTCAGAAAAAAGCTCTATATGTCACTTTGAATAAAAGCGAAAATTAATACATGAATATGTTAATACAAAAGAAAATGAAAGAAATTGTCTCACTCTGGTGGAGGCTGTGACGGCATAATTGTGAGGTGGGAGAGGAGAGAAGTCGATCTTTGTTATAGCACCAAACTCTTTAATTTGCACAGGAGACTAAAAGACAAAATGCAGACTGTCAGTGTACATAAACACTGAAACCCTTGTAAGAAATGTTGCCCAATCAAAACACCTATATACATTTTCCTTTGGACATATACATGTGTCAACAACATCTCAAACCTTGTAATTCTTCCAGTAGAGTGTTTCCTCCGTTACTTTCTCTCCTAGTTTAGGAAGGAACTGAACTTTGGTGGGTTTAAATGAAGCCATGTCAGATATGAACACTGGTTCCCAGCTAAAGCAGGTTCAGTCTGAGGACCTGCAATATCACAACACTTCAGGTGACTCCAGCATTCACACAACACAACCAACATAAGGCAACGGCACATTATAGAAAACAAGCACAAAGCACAGGTTCCCAGACTTTAGAATTTGAATAAATTAGAACTGTCTAGATTTCAACGTGATGCCGTTTTCAAATGTTTTGGATTCATACATTTTCAGTGAATATGACATCTGGCAAACACAATATAATTGACAAATTACACATTTCTAAAAGTCTTTCCGGTATATCTTATATAACGTTAAATATATAAAAGACCGTCACATTGGGAAGTTATGGGAATATTTGCAGCTTGTTAAAATTGCATGCAGGACGAAACATAATATGCCCAAGATCGCGATTAAAATAAGGAATCGCTGTGCATCTATTTCTTCATCTAATAACTCATACCTCCGTCAACCACACTTATACACTCTGACAGGAGTTTAACTCTTTTCTGAGGTTTGTTTTCAGAATCTTTTAATCTAAACATTATAAGGTACATCTTACCTTATTGTGGTTTCCACCAATTATTAAACTGATTTTTGGATTATTTTCTTTAAGTTACAGACTAGAAAACATGGGCAAATTCACGTTGATTCTACAGCCACATGGAGGCCGCCATTGCGTGACGTCACATTTCCGGTTTTGAGCAAACTTTATTGCACACATGCTCCTCTACAAACTGAGAGTAACTATTTTACTGCATTCTTTGTGAATGCATTCTTTTCTTCGCTTTCTTATTGATGACATTTTTCAAACAGGATGCGTCATATGATGCGATTTCAATTTTTCCTTTCTCTTTGGAGTGCTACAAGCTCTTGGTGCATAAAGAAGATCTGTAAAGTTGCAAAGACAAAGTCTCAAATCCAAAGAGATATTAAAAGTTAAGAGTCAGCCACGCCTAAAACAGCTCGTTCTAACACACCCCAACATACCTACGTCACAATGTGGGAAGATTTGCATAACGCAGCCCAAATGTTCACGCAAAGAAAGAAGGCTTAACTTGATTCTCGCCTGTAGTATGTTTTTGCTTCCACCCGCCATGTTGTGGATTCGCTGTGTGTTTCGTTGTGAAAGCGAAACTACTTTGTTTGGCTTCCAAAAGAGGACGATAGAATCAGTGGTTTAAGTTGTATTACAATCAACTGATTCCAGAAAGCAGTTCAACTTAAAATCAGAAGTGTGCAGGCAACATGTTATGGAGGATGGATGAGGGATGTTTCCTGTGAGCGAGCTAATGCGTCTGTGACACAAAGGATGTTTCTTTAAAGTGGGGCAGTTCCAACTTTGCAGGGACAGTCTGGCGCTTCTGACTCACAGCCTGTAAGTAAGTTTTTTATATTTAAATAATTTGCCAATGATGATTCAAACGCGAGTTTTGAGCAGTGTAGAGTAGGACTTGTTGTTTCTCTGATCACAAATGCAGATATGGTTTTATGTTTACGAGGTGCGATACGCAACGCAACGCGTAAAAAACAATATAAGTCATTATAATCAGTAATTATGTCCCCACTGGATGCAACAAATGCCTCGTTTATAATGGGTTTTATTGGTTTTGTCTCTCTAGTGATGTCCGGATCGCGAACAAATCGTTCTATTTAACCGGATCTTCTTAGTGATCGTTTGAAACGGTTCGCGTCTCTAGTACACACTAATCCACAAATTACTTAAGTTATTCGGTTTATAAACGTGCCTGACACTCCCTCTGACATGAAATAAACCAATATCAATATGAAATGACATGAAGGTTCTGTTATTAGTGCAAAAAATGATTGTAAAAAACCTGTAATATCTTGACTGGAGCCTGGAAACTTCACCTTATATAAATGCATATTTTGCCAATAAAATGCTGTACAAAGCATAAAAAGTGTTATAGTTTTTTTAAAGTTAGTTTTTATAATCCTTAGAATAAATATATACATATGTCAACTTACAGTAAAACATACAGTAAAAACATTTTCTGATATCAGCCTAAACATTTTATTGTATAGGCCTACACAATGTTAAAAGAGATAGGAAACAGATATAGCCATATATCATGTCATTTTAAAGTTCAAATAAAATATAGACAGAAAGAAAGAATATAGCTAGAATGATATATATATATTATATATATATAGATATTTACTGTATAGAAAACAGATAAAACAATAAGTCAATGTTAGACGAAAGACAGAATGATAGACAGAACGATAGACAGAACGACAGAACGATAGAACGATAGAACGATAGAACGAAAGAACGATAGAACGATAGATCCAATGATGTAGATAGATAGATAGATAGATAGAATAGATAGGGATAGATAGATAGAACGATAGAACGATAGATAGATAGATATATGATAGATAGATAGATGATAGATAGAGAGATAGATAGATAGAACGATAGAACGATAGATACAATGATTGATAGATAGATAGATAGATAGAATGAAGATAGAATGATAGGATAGAATGATAGAAACGATTAGATAGATAGATAGATAGATAGATATGATTGTAGAAATTACGATTGGTAGAACAATACAATACGATAGAGCGATACGATATGATAGAATGATACGATACGATATGATGCTATAGATTGATAGATAGAACGATAGATAGAATGATAGATAGAACGCTAGAATGATTAGAACGTAGATAGATAGATAGATAGATAGATAGATAGATAGATAGATAGCTAGTAGATGAGATAGACAGATATATCTATAGAAAGAAGCAACAATAGAACAGTAGATTTCCAATTTAATTTATTATGATTTTACAGTAGTACATTTCTATTTAATGTTGTAAATTTCTGCTTAAATTATGATTTTAATATGTACAGAAAGTACGAATGACTTTATTTCAACATTCAATTAAACAAAAACAGAGCTGTCAAAAGGTTTTTTTGACTTGATAATTTTTTTAACTATAACCCCAATATTGTCAGAGGAAGTGTCGAGATGTACATTATATGGAAAATAATGTGTTTTTTTTTTACCTTAAACCGCATAAACACATTGCATTAAATACACAAAATAATGCTCTTTTTATAACGTCATATGACCCCTTTAAGAAAGTATCTTGAGCTGGAGCCTCGACACTTTACCTTATATTAAGGCACATTTTAACAAAATACAAAGGTGTATAAAACATGAAATAGTTTTCCATTATGTCAAAATCATACATCTTACAGTAAGACGTTTTTTTTTTTTTTTCAATATCAGCCCAAATATTTACACATTGATTTAAAAGGGGGAAATAGATAGCCTATCATTTTACAGAAGTAGCCTACATTTCCATTTATTACTGTACATTCCTGTTTAAATTATTGTTTTGATATGTAGAGAAAGTATAATTTTCGTCAGTGAAATGTCTCCTACCATAAATCTTGTCTTGAGCTAATTTTGACATTCAATTTGACAAAAAGGGTTGTCAAAATAAGATTCTCTGAAAAGATATATTAGGCTAATGATATCCTGAATAGATTTTGTAATTTATGTATTTATTTATTTATTTATTTATGTTTGAACTATAACCCCAATATTGTCAGAGGAAGTGTTGAGAGGTTACAGAGGCAAATGTGTGAACAGGAATGTACAGCATGTTTATTTGTGATCCAAATGAAAGAGTACAGCGAGAAAAATGTTTTCTTCACTTTCTTACTGATGACATTTTTCAAACAGGGTGTATTTCCTGCAGATACAGTTTTTTACAATCATTTTGTCACCAATTTCAGAACCTTGATGTAATTTTTCAAAACTCTAGACACAAAACTCAAAACAGTCATTATTTGTAACACCGGCTGTCCAATGTACAAAACTTTGCATATTGCGTTCATATATTTAAAGAAGCCTTGCATTTGCAGAAGCATTGGTTCAAAAAACTCATTTATTATGAAATATCATAGGAACATTACTTTAGATCACCCACACAAAAGATACCCATAGTTTCACTGTGTAGTTTTTAGTACAATCATTAAATATAAGCACATGATGCAGCTTTCATTATGGTATACATTCATACATCATTGTAATAGACTAGAGAGAAAAGTACAGATGCTGGAATCATTAAACAACATTTTAAAATTACTGATGAAATAATCAACTCACAACAGGTTTGAAAAAAAAAAAAACTTTTACAGTAGGCATACAGTAAGTGTTCCTCACTGCACTTCTATGTTTTTATCAACCCTGTCTTGTGGATTTGGCCACAAGTTCTCATCCACATCATAATGGATGTTTTCATTAGATAAACATCTTGGAAAAAATCTTCTGGCATGGCAAATCCAGGCCTGACATTGGTCTCCTCCTGTGATGTCATTGCACGCATCATCTATGGCCTGGAGAAGAGAGACTTGTTTGTGAGGGCGCTTATTGTAAACATTCCACCTCCATATGGAGAAATTCTTCAGTCGGGTTACAGTAAGGAAAGGGGAGTATGGGGATAAATTCAAGGTGATACACTGTGGATGGGCCTGAAACCATGATTGCGCTCAGTGCCATCGCTGTAGGAATTCTGGGCCCATTGCACTGATTTTGCTATGGGGCCCCTCAAAATCACATTCAGTGGGGGGAGGTCAGGCCCCCCATGCAGCGAACATCGTTCTGGGCCGCTCTCAACCACTGGGCTCCATGTCATGGCTAGGTTAAAGCATGCCTCATCCAAAAATATGAATGGTTTTCATCAGCTTCCAGCTCTATCACCCCCTAAAAATACATTTATTGTAGGAAAAACAAATACTGATAACAATTATATAGATTTTTGGGGGGATTTTTTTTCTCCCATCAACAGGCAACTTGAAACTGATCATACCTGAGCATACTCAGTCCTCAGTTGCTTCACTTTCATAATCTAAACATTTAATATTGTTCATTATTTTCCATAAAAACTATGCTTCAAGAGTAATGCAACAGTTATGTAGCATTTTGAGCAGTTGTATCAATTGATAATTGTAATGAAATGAATAGACACTCAATTCAGATGTAATGGGCGAGTTGCATTTTGAATTAGTAATACTTTGATGTTAAGTTGTGTCATTTGGAACCGGTGATTTTAGTTCAATGAACAAAAGGTCTTTGGTTCATGTGTATTGTATCCAAGCATTTGGAAAAAGTGTTAAGTGTTTTGAAAAATGATTTTGATCAGCGGTTGTGAATTATGTGTCTAGAGTTTTGAAAAATGACATGAAGGTTCTGTTATTAGTGCAAAAATGATTGTAAAAAACTGTAATATCTTGACTGGAGCCTGGAAACTTCACCTTATATAAATGCATATTTTGCCAATAAAATGCTGTACAAAGCATAAAAAGTGTTATAGTTTTTTAAAGTTAGTTTTTATAATCCTTAGAATAAATATATACATATGTCAACTTACAGTAAAACATACAGTAAAAACATTTTCCGATATCAGCCTAAACATTTTATTGTATAGGCCTACACAATGTTAAAAGAGATAGGAAACAGATATAGCCATATATCATGTCATTTTAAAGTTCAAATAAAATATAGACAGAAAGAAAGAAACTCTAGATAGATGATATATATATATATATATATATATATATATATAATATATATATATATATATATAACTTATAGAAACAGATTAAAACAATAGATAAATAGAACAAAGAAAGAATGATAGACAGAACGCGATACATAAGATAGAATGATTCGATACCGTAGAATGATAGATAGATCGACGATAGATAGATAGATAGATAGTAGATGATAGATAGTAGATAGAAGTAGAATAGATAGATAGATTAGAGAGGATAGATAGATAGACTGACAGATAGCATGCTAGAATGATTGATAGATAGATAGTAGATAGATACGATTTGGATAGAACAATACAATCGATAGAATGAAAAGATATGATAGAATGATAAATACAATGATACGATAGATAGATAGATAGACGATAGATAGATAGAAATATATATAGATAGATAGATAGATAGATAGAAATATTAAGATGATAGATTAGATAGAGAGAAATGATATATAAAAAAGATAGGATAGATAGATAGATAGATAGAAAGATAGATAGATAGATAGGACAGATAGATAGATAGATAGATAGAAAATATATATATTATATAGAAGATAGATAGATAGATGATAGATGATAGATAGATAGATAGATGGTAGATGATAGATAGATAGATAGATAGATAGATAGATAGACAGATTTTTGAACAATAACCCCAATATTGTCAGAGGAAGTGTTGAGAGGTTACAGAGGCAAATGTGTGAACAGGAATGTACAGCGTGTTTATTTGTGACCCAAATGAAAGAGTACAGCGAGAAAAAAATATAGAACGATAGATACGATAGAATGACAGAAGCAACGATAGAACAGTAGATTTCCAGTTTAATTTATTATGATTTTACAGTAGTACATTTCTATTTAATGTTGTAAATTTCTGCTTAAATTATGATTTTAATATGTACAGAAAGTATGAATGAGTTTATTTCAACATTCAATTAAACAAAAACAGAGCTGTTAAAAGATTTTTTGACTTGATTATTTTTTTAACTATAACCCCAATATTGTCAGAGGAAGTGTTGAGAGGTTACAGAGGTAAATGTGTGAACAGGAATGTACAGCATGTTTATTTGTGACCCAAATGAAAGAGTACAGTGAGAAGTGACTGGCCTTATTCGGTACTTTCATGCACATGATATTTAGACAAGGGACAGGCCAATTCTGGCTTTCTAGAAATTAACAGTGCATTTGACTTTTCAGAATATGTCTTCCTCGGCATAGGCCTATGTCCTATCCTAAGTGAAACAGAAACACCAAGTTTAGCATTAATTAGTCAAATAGCATTTTTCATAGCAGAAGTACCTACGTGCCCTTTGGTGCTTTCAGAACGTGGGCACATATACAAAGGGGAGAATCACAGTCCGAGTTCCTCATAAGATAGCCAAGTTATTTAAAGTTGCGACAAAAAAAATCAACTTTGCACCTTTAGACTGAAAACACTTTACTGGATCAAATTGCCCCAAATTGAGTTTCAATGCGCCTTTCTAATTTTAGGAATTAGTGGCACGTGTGTGAGGCAGAGAAAAGGGTGTCAAGGCAAAGAAATATGTCATTTCCATCATAATATGCACTTGAGGAAATTTCACGGCTTGGCGAGTGAATTTTAATAACACCTAATGACTGATATCTACTAAGGAAAGTGTTGCGTCTCTGACATCAGGGGGCTGCCAGAATGATGTCAGCCCTTTTCCCTTTAAAAAAAAAAACTCTTACACATGCCTATAAGGAATCGGTTTAACACGCACAGGTTCACCAACTCACAAACATACACACAATGCAATAAAACATCCATGTTTCATCTCCTGAAATACCCAAAACTGCCAGCCGCCTACACCTTGCACAGTTTCCCTCAGCGCAGCATACAGAAGTGCAGTGTTCAGTTCATTTGCAAAGCAAAGCCTGAACAGAGGAACTGCTGTACTACACATTTACACTGCCTTAACCACAGATATTTATCAGGTGTCTTATCTCCTTTAACTACATCAAATTTGGTTTCTGTCACACATTTATTTAAGGGGAAATTCAGACACGATATTTGATCTAGAATTCAGACAGACTGAGCAAGAAAGAGACTGTTCTGAATTATGACCATTTTATATAAGACCATTATATAACTTTTATTTATAAGACAAAAGTGTAAGCACTCTGAATTTGGTGAAACTCGCTGAACTTTACATCTTCCTTTGATGTTTGTAACTCTCTCGCTTCCCTATTTTTCTCTCTAATAGTCTTTATATTTGCACTTGTGGTTAAAAGTCTAGTCATGTCCTGGTTGACTGATTTTGATCGAAGACAAGAACAAAATTCTTGCAAGAACAAAACGTAACAACTTTTCTTATCTCAGATTCTTCTTCCAACCCATTACATGTTCTCTCTTGTTCCTGATTGAAGCTAAAACAGACATAACTGAGATAGTTCAGGCTCTGGAATGCATCCAACAGATGTTGTTATTTTTCAGTTACTGATTAGAAAAAGAATGAAAAAGATACTCCAAGTAACAAAGAGCAGCTATGCACACAATGTTTATAATCGAATAAAGCTGATAGTGTTGCGTTCTCCTTAAAATATGCAATTTATTAAAAATGAATATCTCAAAGGCAAGTGTTATTGAATATATAGCAAATATAAAGTGTTGTTTTGAAGATACTGTAAATGCTTTGAAGATAAAAGATAACAGAATGATCAAAAATGGGATTGAATTAACAATCTGTGACAGCTGCAATATAGAGCTATAATCAACATAATGATTAAAACATTTCTTTCAATAGATTCTAGTCTTTATTGTGACAAAATAAGTTTAAAATATTGCTTCTTAATAAAAGAAAATTCATTTTGACACTGCAATATATACTATGCTTTAACAGCATAGTAAATATTATAAGGGGAGAGATGTGTTTCCTCATTTTTAAGGGACTTTATGATTCACTTTGTTTTGTTAACCCATAGTATAGTAGGCTACAGATATTTCAGCAGTTTATAGAATGTAAAATTACATGGGCATGTAATCATCAGACTGCACTGAAATTGCTAGTAAATTTCACAGTTAATTACAGCGGATACAGCAAGTAACATATTAAATTAAAAGTGAAATTTTGATGTAGAAGGACTGAAATAGTATTTACACACTCCAGTCTGGGCTATAACTACTGCGTCTATAAGACACCTGCTCTCAAATAATCTTTATTTACTATTTACTTTTTTTAAGTACAGGGGAAACAATCGTTCATTTATCCAAAGAGCCTACTATACTATATCCTACTACTGTTAAGATCGCACAATTCTAACTTGTGAAACTGGTCTATAATAAGAGTGATGACAGAGAGGGGAAAAGAGCCCATCTCTTAGTAATTCAGCAATCGTAATTTTAACACGTGTTTATTCTGAGCTCGAGGGGAACTCGTTCTAAGAATCCGCGGACATTTGCCATCGGTTACTGGTTCTCGTGGGGTGGAATTGTGGTGATAAAGCGCGCACAGGCACAGACCCCACGAGAGGACGCGACGCGCCGCGCGCAATCACACTTCAGAGTCTTCTGCGCTGAATTTGACGCAACAGCAGCGAAGGTAAGTCATGCATTACGATCTAAACATCTGCACAACCAACTCAGTTCACTTTAATCCCATCATTTTCATTTTAAGTACAGATTAGATGTATTTAAAAGTATATATATTATAGTATATTATATACTCTCATCTGTACTTAAAATGTATATATACCATACTTTTAATACATCTATATCTGTTATATATATATATATATTATAATATATATATATATCTAGTCTTCACATATAGCTATATATATATTGCAAATCTTTACGATTCACAAACATTTTTCATGGATTATTTAATCCGGGATGTAGAATATCTGTACTTTTAAAAATATTAACTTAATTTGGAACATTTAAATGACTGCAATAACTAAATTACACAAAGAACACATTAAAATAAAACCATATAAAAGCCTCTTATGCCTTTAGAACATCCTTTAAATTATATATTAATACCTATTGAAATCTAAATGTGAATCTTTTCATTTTTTGGTCCCTGCCATCTGAAATGCCCTACTTTAATACTGGCATTAATAATTATTGTATATTTTATGATGACTGGTATTTGTTACAATTAATATAGATTAATGTTCATGCTACCATATTATCATGTTTCAATGCCTACTTATTTTTTTATTAGTATAGCTGCTTATATTCACTTTTTTTTTTTGTATTTTACTTTTGCTCAGAGAACGTTCTAATAAAAAATCAATCAGATTTTCATCTTAAGTATGCCATTTTTGTGTTTTCTTTCATCAGATGGTTTTGGTTGGATAAGGTTCATACCTTCTCTTCTGTTTGTGCATCATGAGGATGTCTGCACTTACCTTTTTCCCCTGAGAATTGAGTGTACTGACCATCATCATTATTTCAGCATGAGTACCACACCCACATTCACTTTTTATTCACAGGTGGGATCCCCTGCCCCCCTACTGGTTTTTTTACCCAGAACAAGGTTTTCTGTACATATAGATAATATATCATTTATTTATTTTATAACTAATAGTGCAGTGTCAAAATTAGTTGACTGGTTTTACTAGCCTTTTCACAGACATTTAGTCTCCCAACACCAACACACACACACACACACATTCTGGCACCCATTCTGTGTTCTGGATTGTTTCTCTTTATGCAGTTGAGATTGCTGAGAGACACGCATCCGTTACCCTGACCTGTAGAACAGATAAAGACATAATCACATGGAGACGTGAGGACGCAAATAGCATAGAGACAACACAAATCAGAATTGAAATCCTCAGTGGCGGATTTGACCGTGATTGCCCTGCAGGAAGACCTAACAGGGGATTACACCGGCTGGAGGGTCAGGTCTTGAAAGACTACACCCTATCTCTGCTCGTCAAGTTCTCAGAACTACAGGTGGGGAACATCTGCTGAACATCCTCCTATCTAACCTTCAAGAAAGAAAAAACTGGAATTAGCCCCTCACTTTTTATGTTCGCATATGCTTGACGTATGATATGAATTAATTTTGCCATGACACTCTTAAAAATAACGGCTGTCATTGTTATTTATATATTATATATTTCACAGAATATTTATATATGTATAATAATATACAGTATATATAATATATATTATAATAATAATTTATCTAGATTATATTTTATACATTTTATTGCACCGTAGTTGTTATGTTTATTCTATTAGTCAGGTAGTATTTGGTTATTTGTGGCGTTGTGGTACAGAGTTTGCTATGTCGGTTACCCATTGTTTGGTGTTGTTGCTCGTGCAAGTAATCTGTTCTTATCAGTTTGTCTGTTAAACTAGTCAAGTATTTTTCGTAATCTTCTTTCTTGTTTATTAAAGCGTGTTCTTGCAGTGATTGAGCATAAAACAAGGTGGGGCGGCCCCGAAGAGCCTGGTCCTAGGGGATATTGTGTTTGGTGTCCGGAGAGATCGCTCTGCGCAGTGTGGGGGGCATGTTAGTGGTGAGGGTGTTGGTGGGAGTGTGGGTGTGTGGGAATATTCCATGGCTTGTTCATGATGACTGCCTGTAGTGGTGGGGGGAAGGCTTCATGGGACACCAGAATACAAATAAAGATCCGTTAGTTTGAAGCATGTATTGTGAAGAACAGGAAATAATCTCAAGTCGAAGCGTTGAGGGTCTTCACTAAACCACATGGGCTTTCAGAAGAACAGGATCGGTGAGGGTGAAGACATTTTAGTTGGGATGTAACGTCAGTGGGGCGCTAGACACACAAAAAAGGAGGTTTAAGCGGTACAAAGAGGTGCCTGCGGGAGTTCTGGGAAGGACCAGGTGACCAGTGTGGGGTTTGCGGCCTCTGGCGATATGACATTTGGAGAGACCATTCCAGCTTGTCTGGATATGACACTGGCGCTTGTAGGTGGGATGACCGTCAAAGACGCGTATGGACGAAGACGGGATTAGAGCGGGGGTGGCTGACATAGGGTGAGTGTAAACATACGGTCCCGAAGTGAAAATGGGGGAGCGAAGAGGAAGTCAGGGATGGGCTGGGGTGCTCCCTACAGCGCGGGATCGTAGGCTGTGACACACGCCTTCGCACGTGTCTGTGTCTGAACTAGTCAAAACAAAACCTAAAACCCCTGTACAGGTAGGCTCTCTCACTAATACCCAGTGGCTCAAGCCTCAAAAGGCAACCTCCGAAAGGACCAATACTGGAGCAGCCGTCGAACCGCGAGTAAAGCATATCATTCGTCAGCCGGTCAAGAAAGACTCAGGGTTCCACAGCCTTTCACAAGTAAGGGTCAACAAGGGTTTTGTCACACACGCTCGGATCGTGGACGAGGGGGGGGCCCCGAAGCCTATGCCGCATGGCCAGTAGTCGCTGGCTAACGGGGGCCAGGAAAAAAACGAGGGGAATGGAAAGCGAATAGCCAGTATAGGTGTACAAGATTGCTGTACGATCCCTCCACTCTATAGGAGAAAACCGGGTGGGAAAATCGGGGGGGGGGCAGCAAGCGGCGCACAACAAAGCTACAAGAGGGGGGCAAAGCGCGGCGGGGACAGAGGTTTTAACCGGTAGGGGAAGACAGGAGGTAAGGGTATCACAGGTGAACCGAGTTTCGCGGAAAGTGACTGCATAACAAGCCTGCCTGGAGGCAGGCATGGCTAGCCCAAAGCAAACAGGGACGGCGTCAGAGTATTCAGCGTTGTCTGTGCGTCACTCAGCTTTTCAGTGTATTTCTTTCTTCCTTTTCAGCTTTTAATATTAACTGCACAGCTGAGACATTTTCCTGCACTGAAAAAATCAAATGTGCCTGGATCCCAAATGATTTTACAGATGAATTTGCTTTCAGACTTCGCAATACAAGGTATATAGACACGCCCACAGATACATTAAGCTTATTTTATCATTGACTCAACCACGCATGCTTATTGTATCTATTTAGGGATAATGGTGACTGGGTGTCACAGCCCGTGGGTGGGGTATTTTTTCTCCCACATTCCACCAATTCATACTCTGAAGAGTCCGAGCAGCTGCTGATAACAGGGGAGGCGGCTTCTGCATGCTGCTATATGAAAACTGAATACAGCTTCTACCTACGAGACATCGGTGAGTATGTGGGCTAAAGGGAATTATGTCATCATTTACTCACACTCAAGTTGTGAGTGAAAGAAATGAGTTTCTTTCATCTGTTGAACACAAAAGAAGATATTTTGAAGAATATTGGTTGACGTTGAGGTTGAGAAACAGTTGACGGTAACCACTGACTTCCATAGTATGGAGGGAAATAAAACACAATGGAGGTCACTGGCTACCAGTAACTATTTGGCTACCAACATTCTTTAAAATAAGAAGAATGAAACTCATGCAGGTTTGGAACAACTTGTGGGTGAGTAAATTATGACCGAATTCTAATTTTTGGGTAAACTATCCATTTAATGCAGTTTATGTTACTCAACTGATTAGATTAGTAAGTTAGTTAAAATATTAATAAAACAGGCTCTTTTCACACTTGGCTCTATTTCACACAAAGCTCAAATCTACACTCGGATCAGACTATACTTGAATTCTGAAGTCAAATGTAAAAAAAAAAAGTCATTTTAAGTTTGCTGAGGACCTCTAGTGGGCCCCGGCTCCCGAGTTAAAAACCACTGTTCTAAAGCCATCATCATTAGGCGCGTTTCCATTACCCTTCAAATTGCGCAAATTGAAATTGCTAATTGAAAATTCACAAAAAACGCCCATATATCACAAAAACGTTTTTACACTCGCACGAGGTGGTTTTTCAGGCAATTCGAAAAAGGAATATTTCGCAAAACTTCAATGGAAACGTTTTTTTCCCCGTATTAACAGGTCACATGGCGTACGTAAAATCTAGCCTATGGTATCCAAATACTCGTCTGAAGAGTGCCAAGCATGACTGTGGTCGCACTGTAGGGAAAGTGAAGTAAGTTGTGGGGTCTTGAGGGGGGGGGTGAAAAAAAAGTCGGCATGACCCGCTTAAATGGTTGTAATAAACCCGGGGGGTCGAGATTGGTCTGGCAAGACGGTTGTTTACGGACTTTATAAATTCGGCCAATTTTCGCAAGACAACAGACCATGAAAACCGTGCCTAACCTGATTGAGTATAGATTTCCCCGGGTATCCCATCAAACGAAAGGAGGAAGTCCAGGTTGGGGGCCTCTTCCGAAGTTTCCTCTGTTTTTCCTAGTTAAGCCAGCGAATCCAAACATTTCAATCTGCACTATAAAAAATGAGGGGAGTGACAATCAAATCGTAGAATTGGAGGTGGAGCCTCCCTCGACCTGGCCTCAGCCCCACAGTTTCTTTCCTCTGAAGCATCAGATCGAGTATGAGATACGACACAATGGCGAGGTATGACATTCTCTTTGCACACACAAACGGTTCACCGAAAATGGAATGAAAATTACATCTTTCTTCCATGGAGAAGTTTATCATAATATTGACTTTAAATGGGGAACATGCTGTCAAGCTCCGAAAAAAATCCAAAGAAAAAACCCTAGACGTAAAAAAAAAAAAAAAATTAGTCCATGTTACATAAGACATTTAAGGCCGCTGGATTTGTGTGGGGAACAGACTGAAATCTCAAGTCATTACTCGCAGAAAGTCATCATTTTTATGTCCCTTTAAGAAAGTTGCTGTAATTAATTCTCTTGTTTCCTGCTTCTGTATCTTCACAGCTAAAGACTAAAGAATGGGAGGAGGGGTCAAAGGTCAAAGTTCAGGGTTCCATCACAAAACTAAGGGTCCGCTGCAGAGACCTGCTGCTCCTCTCTCAGTGGAGCGAGTGGAGCGAGTGGAAAAACGTAAACTAGCAATTTTAAACTTCCTCCTGAACCCTTTATTTATATCTCCTGTCCCATTTTCCAAATCCTTATTTATTCTTTGTATATGTGTTGATGAATGAATGATCATGACCGCGGGTCGAAAAAGGTATGGTTTACATTGCCTGTTACCGGCCGTGCTTGTATGTACCCCATGGTCTGTGTCGGGGCTATTAAAAAAAAAAAACTTTGCTCATTGCTCCTCTGTTCTGTCTCTCGATTCCTTCAGATTAAGCAGTTGCGATCATGCTGTCGCATGGGAATTACAATGAAATGGTGATTTTTGTGCAAACATGTTAAAAACACTTCAACGTACTTCCTCTGTGCAGCAGTGCATTAGATTTAGAGGCTTTTTCATCTTCACAAATAACCTGCAAATTAATTAACATTAATATGTACTGCAGATGTACATTACCGTTTAAAAAGCTTGGGGTCTGTAATATTTTTTTAAAACATTTTGAATTGATTTTTTATTTGATAAAAAATACAGCAAAAATAGTAATACTGTGATATAATGTTACAATTTAAAATAACTGTATAGTATTTTCATACAGAAATGTATGAATGTTATTTATTCCTGTGGTGGAAAAAATGTCTTTACCTGTCAATGATCAATTTACTGCATCATTGCTGAGCAAAAGTATTAATTTCATTTATCTTGCTGATCCCAAGCTTTTGAACAGTAGTGTATATATGGGACAGAAGCTCAGATATCGTGTGTGTTGGTTATCTCCCTATGCTTCCACTCATATTTATTCTTGTTTCCACTCCGTGGCTGGCGTTCGCATAAGATATCCGAATAGCTGCTTACTTGCTTGGAAAAAAGAAGGCCGACGCAAAGGACTAGAAAGAAAAAACAAAAAACAAAGAAAATACAATAAATAAGAAAACCAAGTCACTGAAGAGAAAAACCAAAAACATCTGATTGGGCTAGGTTATGATTCTTCCTGTAAAAGAAAAAGCACTTTTAATTGCCGATATTGTGTGAACAATCTGTAAATAAAGACAGTGGATGTGTGTAGAAACACTAATGTTGAGCTGAGCATGTTTATGAAACTTTTAGTCAACATCAGGAGGCAGAAGTGAGGACAGAGGGAGTCCGGACGCTGCCTCCTTTTGGGAGCTTTATGGAATTATCTGAACTTTTTGTACAGACAAATCAACAGAAAGTCACTAACTATAAATATACAGTTATATTTAAAGCAATAAATTGTAATTTGCAAAAAACTATTTGATTTTTATTTGCGTGTTAGCTGCTTTTTTTTCCTTTTTAATCTCAGTTGTGTTTAACTGCACTTTTTTATTTGCGTGTCCTCTTGTTTTTCTCTCTGCTCATCTGTTGTGTCTGAGTCTTGTTGCAGTTGTATCAGGCTCTGATTTTGATTGGCAGGATGAGCCATGAAAAACAGCCAATGGTTATTGTCCCGCTCAGCTTTATGAGAGTCCAAGAAGGTATGAGCAGAGAGTTCATACTCTTTACCAAAAGGAGTCCTAAACACACAAAACACAAACAAACCAAATAAATTAATAAACACTAGCAATTATTCTACACAGAATTAACATTAAACTAGACAGACCTGTTCTTAAACTGAATCAGGTATTTTTCTATATATAAAAATATTTAAAATAATATCTCATTACAAAAATAAATATATTTTAAATGTAATAAAAGTCTAAACTATTAAATAAAAATACCTAAAATTCTAAATAACAAATATCGACATATTACATTCTTCGTGTATTTTACATAATACACAGCAAAATTATATTAAGATACTAAAAATTCCATGATATAGTTAGATTATATATAAAGCAATGACATATGTCTGAGTGAAACATGATATTCAACAAGAAAATGTAGAATGGGAGTGTATTTTATTCATTAGGAACTGATGAACTGGTTTTGGAGTATTTGTAATATTTAGCTGTTCCCAGCTCACTTGAAATGAATCACTTACTCTTAAAATATGAAATATATTACCATAGGATGTGATTGCCTAGAGCAGCCAGACATTGATTTGTCTTGCAGTGGGAAATCAAAACCTTGCTGTTCACCTGCCAAAACAAAGCATCCACTCCACATTATTAAGTTACTAAGTAATAACAACAAGTACATCTGAAAAAGATTTAGTGTAAAGTGTGAACCTGAACAGGGTAGCCTTCATTTTCAAGCCTTTCTTGGGGGTCAAAGTAAATCACCTTCCACCAGCACAGGAAATCAAACTCATCTACTAAGCTCAACTCCTGTAGTCGAGACTTCTTAGCACACTTCAGAAATGTTTTGTGATCACTGGCGAGGAATAGCTATGAGGAATCCAACAGACTGCATGCTGAGACTTGGGAACTCAGTAATTACATAAAACTGTGTACATGCCATTTGCTTGTTTACCTCTCCGGCAAAGCCTGCGGTCGTTCTCAGGGCAAAGCTTTGATCGTATCTGAGCACCTCTCCATCTGAGGTCCTATCAACACTGAATCACAGACCACAGATGATAAAACAGATCAGCCACTATGTTTGTGCGATTGAGTGAGTTTAAACGTGCATGTGCAATACCTTGTAATGATAAAGGCGTTTCTAACACAAGGGGTCATGCTGTGGGCTCCGCCTACTTGGAGGGGCCCGAGAAGGTGGGGGACTGAATTTGAGTCAGACTGTGATGTGATACAACTGCTGTCGGCAATGATGCTGAGGACACAGGAGCCACGCTGCTCGTGCTCTCCACCTCCAGAGTTCACCAGCATGACTGTGTCTCCAAAGTGCAAAAAGCCATCCTGCGACACTGATAGACTCACCTAAACAAAAAACAGAATCAGTCTCACATGCAGCAGACACAAAAACATTTTTGAGCACCGCTGCACTACATAAGTTGTAAATAAAACAAAGATTAGTGTGCGTTGGGTGGAATTATCAACCAATTTCAAAAGCACGCATTTGTCAAAATCCCTAACTAAAGAACCAAAAATTCTATTTCTGGCAAAAATATAATGATAATTCATGCTACAAGTATATATTCCGCTATGTCAGCGTTCTATAATACAACATATATTCAAAATGTGTTTCAAGGGGTCAAGAACATACATCTGATCTGTGAATAGAATCAAAACAAAACTATATTTACAGTATAAATATTTTTTTTTATTTTTTTAATGTTCCTTGCTGATTTTTATATATTTTTCCTATTTTATTCTTTTACCTTTTTTCCCCTAGTTTAAAAACCTTTAAACCAAAAAAACACAAAATTTAAACCGAACTTTTTGGTGTGTTATTTTAATGTTCACGGCTATGGTATAGAGCAACAAATAGGTTTTCTTTCTTTCTCCCCTTTCTTAAAAATAATGTGACATGTGAAATGTTTTTTTTTTTTTCCTTTCTCATTTTTTTTTTTTTTTTTTTTTTTTTTTTTTTTTTGTTTTTTTTTTTTTCCCCGTTGGACATGAAATATTATGGAAGGCCACCGTATAAATTTTAATAATATTTTCATAGTTAACGTTTTAAAGCATGTTTAAATAAATGTTTTATATATACTACTATAATTAATAATGCCCAAACCCAGTATATATGTCCAAATGAACATTATATTAATATTTTATCTGATATCTTGCAACATTGTTGAAAATTATTAGAAAAAAAAAACTTACTGGTTTCAGGATGTTTTGTCTCAGATCTCCTTCTTTCTGAACAGTGAGTTGGCCTCTGTCTTTTTGCAGGATGAAGTTCTTGAGAGTTTCCTGCAGAGACACTGCTCATTACTCACTTGTTCTCTTGCGTTCATTGTCTGGACTTCTCACCAACAAACATGAGATGCGTCAGAACAACAAACCTCTTCTAAAGTCACGTCTTCTTTCCAGTTGCCCACACGGACGCGCGGATTATAGGTCCGGACATGAGCCATTTCACAGCCGCCGTAAGGCCAGCCAGACAGATAATTGGGAAAATGTAATTTATAACGCAAAAGGAAACTAAACGCGCCTACTGCAGCCTGCAGGCAAGAACTGTTACCATGGACGCTTAACAACAAATGTGAGCTACTGCGCTTGCGTGTGTTACGTTTCCAAGGTAACAAGTTCGTCCTTTTGCCGTCAGTTAAATTTTTTTACAATCGCGATTTAAAAAAAAAAAGTTTTGTGCATTTAAAAATGATTTGAAAATTAACTTCAAAGCAACTGAAAAAAATAATGCCTTAAAACTCGAAATGAATATTAAAAGTAATATTTAATTAGGCTATATATTAAGTTGATTTACCCCCTTTTTAATTTAATTTGTTGTAATTAAATTTTAAATGCAGTACGTTTAAATAATAATTTTAATTACAAATGAATTATTTTAAATACATATTTTAGTAACACCTCCCTTTTTTATGTAACATTTAATCAACAATACTGGCGTCCTGCAGTAATACATCAACTAATTTACCTTCAGATTAATTTGCTAATTGTAATTTATTAAGGTTTCTAGGAGTTGACTGGCTTAATCTCAATGTTCACTGGTGTTCCCAAAGTATATGGCATTGAGGTGAATATCTTCCAATAAAAACAAATTGAAAATGTATACATAATAGGCTGAATTCATAGAAATTCCTTGATTAAATGAACACATCAGTCAAACACACACAAATGAGCAAAACAAATCAATTATGAGAAATGATCTAACAATCATCATTCAATAAGTCTCTTCATATTAATGTATTTTATATGAAACTGGCTTTTCTAATTAAATTAGCTCACTCTTCAAAGTTTCACTGGAATCAATTTGTGTGCGATCTCTATAATGAATTTTGTTGCATTATCAAATATGAAACCAAATCACTTTCACAATACTGTATGTATGCAGAGAGAAAAAGGCAGTGGAGGTTTTAGATAAACTACATTAGAAGGAAGCCTCATTTGAGATTGAGAGACTGTGTGTAAGTGCAGTAAAGTGCTTTCACGTCAATAACGGAACTGACAGATCATAAATAGATAATACACGTTTATTAGAGCTGTGCTCTGAAATATTAAAACTGCATTGGGAAAAGCAGCATGCAGCAGTGTGCCAAAGCATTGATGATATGTGACCCTGTCTGTGAAATCAAGGCTAAAGTCTCCAAATTCAATTATGAGATAACAAGCATCAAAGTTTGATTTCAACCATTAATTTCAATCTTTGACATGGCCATATCAGCCAATATTAAAGATATAAAGGTTATATTTTCACAATGTTCTACATCATCATCTGAAGGATGATTTTATGTAGAAAACAGTAAATCACAAAAAATGACTTTAGCTGGGTTTACACAAGCAGGGTCACATATTATTAAAGAAAACCTCTCACTCCAATCACTGTCATGATGATCCACCTGCTTCCTATGCTTGTTTAACTGGCTGAAAATATGACACACAAGACACAATCCCATCGAATAACCAAAACCAGCTTTATGAAGAGACAGAGGTACATTTTCACAGTCAGAGAAAAATCCCAATCCAGAAATGCATGTGTTTATACAAGCATGGAATGAAAAACAAGAATAATTCTGAGGAGAAATGCATAGGCTATTTCTACAAGAGGAACACAAAAATATCAATCAAAATCATGTCAAAAGTCAAAACTTTTCCCACATAGCCTCCTTAAAATAGGACATCTCATTCAATTGTCATCACAATACAGTATTCAGCTGTTGAAAGCATTGTCAAGGCTTACTATGCATTTGCTAAGTTGGTCTGAGCGGCTGTCAGCACTTTGCTTGTTTTTGTAGGTGATTGCAAATCTGATCATTTAGAAAAGTAATTGATTGAGGTATCATTCATTCTGTAGTGTGTAGCGCAAGATGAATTACAATAGCGATCAGAGATCAAACTGCATGTAAAAATCCCAATTGGCAACCCTTTTTACCTGAGCAAATCACTCATTAATCAGCTGAAGCAGACAGAAGTAGGACTCCGAAAGCTTCAGGCTCAATAAAAGAGGACAAACGCTCCTTCCTCTCGGTCTCTCCCCTCCCTCACTCACTCAGTCCCATCACAGCCCATTAAAAGTTTAGTGCTGTTGTTCAGCAAATTGAAAATGTGTGCCGGTATTGATCCACCATCATCATGCATCCATTCTGGATCTCTGGAGGCTCGTTTTCCTTTTCTTTTAAGCTTTTGTGAGGCAGGATATTACGTTTTGTAGCACTATTTTGGTAGTGATCGAGTTCCCCACAAATTCAAACGAAAACAAGAGATTCATATCTATCACATGTCAGCATTTCCTCCAAATACGGGGACATTTAGCAGATTTAAAGGGCAGTTGCATGTAAATTTGCAACTAATAATGGATTTTCCAAGCATTTAAATGGAGAGAGAGCATAGGTGCGCAAGAGTGTGCAAAACATGTGCCGCTGTGCGAGCAAGTGGATGCCGTCTCAGGTTTCAGCAGAATTACATTAGACTAATGGGAACTCCCCAATATCCGTCAACAAAGAGGGCATACCGGAATGTCCACAAGCCATAAACTGCAGAATAAGCGTTTAACTGAAAACCTGCTTAAAATCAAACAAAACTAAAGGTAGGGAAACTCCAAAAAGGCCCACTGAAGGTTTCAGGAAATGCAGTCTATTTTGCATAGGTTTTACACTGGGACAGTCTGCCATGCTTCTCGAATTAGGTTCATGAAGAATTCATGCATTCATTAAAATCTTGATAATATTATCTAATAAACACGTATTGTACCATTCAATGTAGCCTCAGGCGTGTCATGTGACTGTATGGACGTTACGCGGTGCTGACTGGAATGACGATGATGAGGATGAGGATGATGGTGGCAGTGATGCTGAGGGCAGCGATGCGGTACGCCTGGTTCCTGCTACAACGGGTGTACGACTGCGAACGCCGCAGGAGCGTGTCGGAGGCCGGCGTGTAAATCTCATCCGTCCAGAACTCCAAAGACTCAGGGGCCTGCAAAATGTATATAGAAAATAGTTGAGTACTGTAAGTGCCGGTTTATCTGCATTAATATACGCTTTGCACAGTTTCATCATCTGTTTTCTTTCCTGTTCTGTTAAGATTGATTTAATGATTCGGTTCCCAAAGAACCCAATGATGTTTATGTAAAAACAATAAAGATAAATTTGAAAATAACCAGTATTATCCCAGATTAAAGAAATAGTGTGTGTTTTCACACAACATGCTCACTTGCTGAAAATGTGCTACAACCCTCCATCCAAGTTGTAGATGAGTTTCTTTCTTCATCAGAACAGATTTGGAGAAATTTAGCATTACATCACTTGCTCACTAATGGATCCTCTGCAGTTAATGGGTGCCGTCAGATTAATGAGAGTCCAAACAGCTGATAAAAACATCACAATAATCCACACGACTAAAGTCCATCAGTTAACAAATTATAAAGTGAACAGTTGTTTCTGGCCAATTGATAACACTTCCTCCAGTGAAAAAGTCCATACCTGTTTGTCTCTACATTCAAACTCCCACTGACATTTTGTTTTAGAACTGTTTACCCTTGTAATTGGTGCTTGATCTGTGCATATTTCTCCTCCTGATTAAGATGAGAAAATTTTTCATTGGAATAAGAGGCATTATAGATGAATTTAAAAAAATGAATTTGAATTAAAAAACATTAAACATTAAAAACAACTGATTTGTTTACTAAAAGTCATGTGGATTACTTGTGGATTATTATGATGTTTTTATCAGGCTCTTGATCAGGTGAACTGTTCCTTTAACACAGATTTATAAAACATGTTATGCAAACCTCATCAAAACCTAAGCACTTTTTAGAAAACTATATTGCCATCCAATATAAAAAAAATTATTCTAGTTTAGGTCAATTTGACCCCAGCAAAAAATACACTGTAGAAAAATACAGATTCTTGAGGTGACAATGTTTTCACTCAAAACATTACATTTGGAGGTGTCACCTGAAGATCCAGCGGTGTTAAGTCTGATTGGCTCCAGGTCACTTTGGGGCGTTCAGTCACATGGGTAGTGCTATGGACAGATGTGCGGCGTGGTGCATTGTGGGTCTCAGGTGGCATGAGGTGAAAGCCCGTCACTTCCTGCACTACAGAGCCCTCTCTTTTATGCACTCCACCTAAATGATCTGACTGAGAAGCCAAACAAGGTTTATTTTATGACAAAGTATTCATCCTTATATCTATACATAAGGTCAAAATCAAACTACATGTATGTTCTAATTCTGTATTCTATATTAATACAATATTACAACTGGATGATGATGAGATCAGATGTCTGTGTGGAGCACTGGCTGTTGACTCCTGGTGCAAACAAAAATCTCACTGAATTATTACAATTAACTGCAAAATGAATGTTTGGAAAATGTAACTTGATGTTTCTTCACACTGACACCCTCCAGCAAAAGATAGAAATAACTGACTTAAAACCATTTTAGCGCTGGAGGAAAATCTAAATGTCGTTTCTAGATCATTTTGGCCACCACTGTATATATTTCTTATCCTGTTACCTTAACAGACTGTATGTGTGGCTCCTTGCTGAAGCTGATGCTCCACTCTCTGGGGGCTTCTGATGCCGTCTGGTGTGCTCTCTGTGTGTCGCGTCCTTGGAGGCTCCTGCCGCGACAACAGCCGTCTGCGTTTCGCTCTACTCCCACCTTTGCTGGTTCGCGTGCATGCCCTCTGCCACGACCACTTGGTCCTCCGGGGAGCCCTGCTTTTGCTGTAGGCTAGGTCCGGGTGTGAGTGTGGCTGTACATGTGGCCTCTTGTGCACATGTGGGCATGCAACTTGTCCTCCCGGCCTCTTCCAGACGTTCAGCGTTGAGCGCATCGGGCCAGCTTCTCACGTAAGCTCTGCGATGCGTACTCTAAGCTGTTCTCTGCCAGCTCACGTTTACCCCGTTGGATGCCGCCCGTGATTTTTGTTCCGCACCCGCGCTCCCACGTCTCCTGTGTATCCTGCTGCCGCCATTTTTCTCTCGAGTGTGCTCCCTTCGGTGCTTTTGTCCTGATGTTCTCATTGCGTGTAATTCTAGGAGGGTCGTCCTGCCCTGCTCTCAAAATTCTATTTCACAGCGTTTTGTTTCTCGTGGTTTGTTCTTTTGTCCCCGTGGTGCGTTCATTTTGTTTTTTTTTTTTTTTTGGCCGTCCGCTGGCAGCCCGGCCCCTGCCGCCCGGTCTCCTCTGCGGTCCCTCGCGCCCTATACCCCTTCTTGACCCGCCCCCTCCTTCGCCTGGAAGCACTGCCATGGAGCCGCACAATTGCTAATGTCTTCTAGGAAAACAGGAAGAGTGGCGCTTGGTGGGTCTGCCTCGTTCCCCGGCCTCCGCCGTTCTGATGTCAGTGGGTTTGTTCGATGGAAGTTTATCAGCAGCATGCGGCTTGTCGTAAAGCCGCTGGAGCCGATCTGCAGGCTCCGTTTGGGTCTGTGCGACCCTCCGGCATGCTCGTGCATCCAACTGTTCGTACCATGTGTCCAAAGCATTCCCTCATAGTCCTCTCATGAGGTATCACCGCAACCTGAATTGACGCGCGAGGATCAAAAACCGGTGAATGTTCTGAAGTCTTGTCCGTCAATGACTAAGTGCGTACAGATCCTGCTTTCGTATCCACATATCTCTAGACAGAACCGGCTTGCCTGACTTTGTATTTCTGCAAGCCCCGCTGCGTTGGTTCGGCTTCCCGGCTCAGTTCCTTTTCGTATCCGCCGTCCTGCTCTGTGTCACTTAATCCCAAGCTTTATGGCTTTTTGTTTGAAGACAGTGGTTATGGTTTCTTTGTACCTGGCAGGACCGAGGGCCGAAGTAGGTGGAGTCTGGATCTTCATCCAACTCGCTCCGGCTTTCAGCCTTACGCCCAACTTTGAACGAAGCAGGAAATCTGAGGGTCTATGGTGTTTCGGGCATCTTCTCGGCACCTGCCAAAAATTTTTTTTTTGCCGTCTGCCTTGTTGTATTCCCGGTTCAGCTCCTCGTGGGGTGCGTTCGAATGAGCGTACAAATGATCATGCGCATGTGATGCTGGGTTGTGCTGGTCGTTTGCGTATATTGCAGGGTCTGGATAAGGGTTCTTTTTGGGAGCGTAAAGCAGGTCCTCACTATCCGATCTTGGTCCATCTGGGCTTTGGCCCTGGGTCCATTGGCCGTCGCCTTCCACGGATATGAGTGGAATTTTTTGGAGCCCTTTAAAGGCACTCCTCTTCTGGGAGCAGGAACGAGCGACGCGGGTTCCCTGATTGGTCGCCGGCGGCTTGCCAGCCTCCTGATTGACCATGTCAACGGAAATGTCCCCAGAATGCGCGTTCTGCATGCTGTCCCGGTTGTGCATGTGTGAGTGAGGCTGAGCGACCAACGCGGAGGTGGTGTGAGCGTGTGAAGCCTCTGTGTTATGACTGAAAGCTTCACAAGGGAGGTTCTCATATTTACAGTCCTCAGAGGCGGTGCCTCCTCCTGTGACGGGTAAGGCGGCCGGCCAGTCATAATGCACAAATCCCTTCCCACAGACCTGACAGGGCGTCAAAGACTGAAGGTTCTGAGTGTATGTAGGAGCCATGCGGGTGTGCATGAGGAGGTTGAACAGGGAGACGACATCGGCGGTCGCCGAGAGCCGGTTGCTGCAGGGCGGGTGAAGTCGCTCTCGGAAGAGGGTGGCAGGGAAGCAGGGGTCTCTACATGCGGTAGAGTATAAGAGACTCCGTAAATCTAGAAGCGGCTGCAGGCTGAAGCGTCCACTCAGATAAACGCAAATATCCGCGTACGACACGCTCCCACGGCATGCACCTAACACTTCCAGGATCTCCAACAATGCAAGGGGGTCTTCGGGGTTTTCAGCCATTTGCACCAGATTTAAGCTTGTACTCATGCACACTACAGAAATTCAAGCCTACTGTCCTTGGCTTTTCCCTCTTCGTCAAAGGCACATGCAGCTCTGCAAAGGGGAGCACAGCTGTTAAATCAGGTCAGCCAGAGAAGGATTTCCACAACAATTACTTTTACATATAAATCCTATGCAAGTTAAAACAGTCCAAGAAAGGAAAGTGCAATAAAAAACTAAACAAGCGGTTACCTCTTGCCACTGGGATATGGTGCTGGGAACAAAGCTATTCATTGCTGACCTTATTCAAAGCCTTAATATAGCCACTGATCGGAGCATTTTAAATGAGCAGAAACCATTAGTGATGGTGTGAAATCGTCCATCTCCGGTGATCAGGGTCCCACCTGAGAGACTCTCGTAGGTAAAGCAGCGGTCAGTGGTCAGGCGGCAGTCAATCCTATGGTTAGTGCAGAAAAGCAGGTCATTTGGGGTCTCAAGGGATGCCATAAATCCCGGTTCTCATCCCTCATGAGCTGATCAAAACGCCCCGCACTTGAGAAACAGCATGGATAGTTTCTGCTTCATGCGTGACAGGAGTGTTGCATCCTCTAGTTGGTGTGTTTGCACACGGAGCTGCTGTGGTAAAAGTCACGCATGACATTAGTGACTGTTCTAATGCAGGACAGTAAACACAGAACAGAAAAAATTTATTGTAAAGTACAGAGAAATGCATAGAAGAAACCTCAATTGCAATCCCTATAAATTTCTTATAAAATATTACAATCAAATTTAATACATTTTATTTGATAAAAACATATTTTAAAAAATGATTTAAAAAAATATATTTAAAATGGTATCTCTTATACATAAGTTCATTTTAAAAAAATTCAATGAATTAAATAAATAAAATATAATTAAACAACCTGCAAGAAGGTCGAAGTAGTGTATCCATATTGACGTTATTTATTATACATTTCTCTGCCTTTTTTAACTTTTTTTTTTGAACTGGGTTCACTTGATAAAAACAAGTAAATTGTTAAACACAAGAAAATATATGCCTCGCATTAATTGCTTCCTGTGATACATTCTCTTTATATATTTTTTATAAATGAGGTTTACAACACCATCCCATGACTTACTTTTAAATCATTAAATAAATTCACTCATAATACTGGCTATATTGAAGAGTAATGCATTTTTATGCACAAGCCTAAAAACAACTGCATTTAAAAATATTGAGACAAGGTATAGATTTACATACTTTTAAGCATATGACTTTACAATAAGTTTAATTAGTTAACATTAGCTAACATGTAAGAATGAACAATACTTATTCAGCATTTATTAATCCTAGTTAATGTTAATTTCAGCATTTACTAATGCATTATTAAAATCAACATTGTTGTTGTTAAACATTAGTTAATGCACTATGAATTAACTGACATGAACAAACTGTCTTTAATTAAAAAAACTATTTTAACGAAGATATGATATTCTTAATAAATGTAAAGATCGAACACTTTATTGTAAAGTTTAACCGACATTTCTTGAGTAAAATCTTAAGAAATAAGATGAAAATGGAAGCCCACCTGTACCATCTGAAGATTTGTCTTGATGCACACAGACTGTGCTCATTTGCATGCAAACCAAACAGCCCCAGCATCTGCTCAGTATTGCACTGAAGTGGACGATGAGAGGTTTACAGCCTGTAACACACTTCCTCTCTGTTTTAGTATAGCCTACAGCTACATTAAAGTGATCAAACCTTTTAAAGAGCTCGTTCACTTCAGACGTCAGACAGTCTGTACTATTAAGACTCATCAGGAACTCAAAAGTTCTTTCTGTCTCTAATTGATGAGCATCTGAAATACATTAGTTTTCAAATGACTTCAGCACACCGTACAAGTCTATTGTAAAGTTTGTTGTTGAGTTATAAAGTTTGTTTGTTTAGTTGTCTCTGCTTCAAAATAATTCATCATAAAGACCACCAGGGGGCAACAAATCCATGTTATATCAAGTTGCATGTTAATATGAAAAAATCTTTGAGGGGGAAATAAGCAAAATTATAAATGTCACATCGCAACAATACAGTTAAAATCATAATAATTAATAATCTATTTTTGCTGTAATTTGTTAAGATAGACATTGACACTGACAGACAATATATGTCAATAATAGTAATAATATAAAGTATCAAACCAAGTGGCAATTGTTTCCCTAGAAAGACAGCTTTTTTTTTTTTTGTATTTTTTAGTCTTTCACCGCCCATAGAAGGGTTACTAACTAAAACCAAAGCAATAATTAAAAAAAAAATGTTACATGAAATAAAATAAATGTTAAAGCAGCACTATGTAACTTTTGGCGCTCTGGCGGTTAATAAACAGAACTGCACACATCCCGCGGAAGAACATTCCAACCGGAGCTACTTCTCTAAGTTTATGTCCTGTCATTCCCGCAGCTAGTGTTTACTACTCCGCAGACGGGACGACCCGACCGCGATAGCACATAGGCCAAATATACAATCCTACTCTTATTATAATTGTACCGTAGTGATTCGGAATAGACAAAACGCTGTTTTGGAAGAAGGATCATGATGCAACTCGCTCATTATATACTTATTTGCAATTTTAACACAGAAAAAGTTACATAGTTGGCTTTAACTAAAATTATTAAATATATAAAATATGTTTGTTTTCTATGTCTCCTGTATCATTATCCTTTTATTATTATAAAGTCAGATAAACATTCATAAAGATAAATATTATAAAATAAAAAATATATTTAAAAAAAAAACCTTTCACTAATTGTCCAAAGCAACAATTTCATTTAGTTTAACTTGATGTACTAAAACCATACAGACATATTTTAAAAATACAATAATTATTAAACATGGGAAAAAAGTCAACAAAAAGACTAACTATAATAGTATCTCAGTGATACTAAAATAACACTAGTAACATCATACAACAACGCTATTTGGTTTATGATTATATGACACACGAGGAAAAGGCCAAATTCATATGTTTGGGTTCCTAAACTCCTCACATGAAAAACTTATTTAATTGAGAGATTTTAATAAAATCACAGTAAAGGAAATGCTTTGATGGGTGTGGCTTTTAAAGGGGTCATATGATGCGATTTCAAGTTTTCCTATTTCTTTGGAGTGTTACAAGCTGATTGTGCATAGATAAGATCCCTGAAGTTGCAAAGACTAAAGTCTCAAAACCAAAGAGATATTCTTTATCAAAGTTAAGACTCTGCCACGCCCCCCTAAAACGACTCGTTCTAACACGCGGAAGGAGGGACTTTGTAGAAAACTAAGTGTTTGAGAGAAGCGGGGCATTAGAGGACCTACAATAATGTACAGTATTTGAAAAATAATGTGTTTTTTGAACATTAAAGCATGTCAACATATTCTGTTACACCAAATAATGATCTTTAAAAAAAGCATCATATGACCCCTTTAATATGATTTCAAATTCTCTGTTCTCTTCTTTGCTGGATCTGTTTGGGTTTGTTGGTGAGTCATACTGTCACTTCTTACATAGATAAAACATTTTTCACAATGTGTCAGTGTTGTGTTTGAGAAACACAGAGATCACATAAAATCAAAGGCAAAGGACAAATACTTTCAGTGTACAGATTTTTTCCTAATCGAGACCAAGTAAAGTAAACAGGAAGAGGAGGGGGGAGGGAGGGGGCGGAAAGAGAAAATGATACAAACAAGATTAAGGAAACTGAGAGGTTGTAAACGGTCACATAATGGAGTGACGCTGTGATTATGGGAAACTGACGAAGTTTTGGGTATCAAGCCCTTTCACAATGACTCCTATCAGCCTGTTGAGTGAACGCTGTTAAAACAGATCCATACAAACACACTTCATCCTGGATACTGCAAAAAAACATTCCACCACAAAATTCACGAATAATTTGGCTTTTATTTGAGCCGTATGCACCGATGTGGGTAAATCAACCGACCATATTCACAAATCAGAAACAAAACATTAGAAAAGTTCAAGAACAATTCATATCAAGCAGTACTGCGAGTACAATAAAGCGAACAAATGGTTAATCCTTAAAATCTATTATGAACGATAAAAAATATATAAAAAGTCAGACTTAAGGCCTTTTCAAATGGGCTTGGAATGCTAAACCAACCCTTTTCTCTCATTACTCGTGACTGAACCAGTGATACAGCTGCACTAAGAAAAAGAGTGAATTCCAGTCAATCAGAGACGTGTGCCTGACGCTGTGATCTAACTGGCTCTTAGCTGATGAGGTCGTGTTCAAGACAGTGCTTTGGGACAGACATCATGCAACACAAATATACTGGCAGTTTCTCAGGCAAGCGGACCCTCACACAATCTCCCGGGTTTTCCGGATGGCACAGCACAGCATCATGCTGAAGATCATGCCGAAGATCTGCACACATGGACAACACATCACTTCAGTGACACGTCAATGGCACACATACACGTGTACGTGACTATTCATGTTTTCAAAAAAGCATTACAATCAAGGCGCAAAGAAATATATACTTTTTTCTATTTAAATCTGCAGTTTGTCATTTCTGCACCATTAGCCGAATCTATCATTGGAACGGTTAGAGTTGGTAAGATGTTCTGTATTTTTGAAAGAATGCTCACCAAGGCTGCATTTATTTAAACAAAAACATTGTGCTCCTGAAATATGAACAAACTTCAAGAACCATTTTCTTTTGATTAATTTTAATATTTTTTTTCTGTGATGCAAAGCTGAATCATCAGCAGCATTACTCCAGTCTTCAGTGTCACATAATCCTTCAGAAATCATTCTAATATGCTGATTTACTCAAGAAATATTTCTTATTATTATCAATGCTGAAAACAGTTGCGCTGATTAATATTTTTGTGGAAACAGTGACATTTTTTTCATCTTTCATGAATAGAAAGTTCAAAAGAACAGCATTTATTTGAAATAGAAATCTTTTGTAATGTTATAAATGTCTTTACTCTGGTACCCTACGATACTTTTCAACTTTTGAGCACCTTAATGCATCTTGCGTATGCTGATAGAAGTATTCATTTCTTTAAAAATTAAAATAAAAATTACGACCAAACTTTTGAATGGTAATGAGTATATATAAATCAAATTAGGCATTTTTAAATTCATGTAATATTGAATTAAGAATTCACAATTATAAAATGTTCAAAATCTTCTAAAAGGTCAAAATGCTGAACAAGCTGACTTAATAAAAAACAAAAAAAAACAATACCACACACAGTTAAACTAACTAAAATATAAATACAATTTATATAACATTTTATATACGTATATAAATGTATACAATTACATACATGCACACATTTATATTAAATAGAATTTACCATGATCACGCCAATGCCGATTCCAACGCCTCCAATAATATGAAGTTTGGAGTTAAAGACTTCATCAATAGCATCAGGGCAGCTCTGAACACATAAAACAAGATTTGGAATTGGTACAACAGGATTTATGCACTTGTGCATAAATTGTGCATGTTTATCAGTGTTGCTTTATGCTCTCTGAATTGTTCAAAAATGTATCTTTACAACAATAATAGTATAACATCTACTAATATAAGAATGAATGTCTTTATTTGGAGAATGAACTCTTATGTCTGATATAACAGGGCTGTGTAAACACTTAACTGTTCATTAGTTTACTTAAACCCTGCTGGATCTTTAGCACAACCTTTGAAAACACACCATTTCCTTCCACTTCAACACTTTTCAACTCTTTTCTCAATTTTGTAAACAGTTACTACGCCACGATGACCTCTTACTTGACCTTCTACTGGTAGAGTGAACAGCATGTTTCACTGACTCATTCAAGCTGAGCCGTACACAGGGTGCCTCGGGTTAGAAACATCTGAGCTAAGCTGGTGTAAAAGCACTCCACAATCAGACCTGCTGCCTACAAGAATCTCGTCCAGTACGGTCAACTGTAATGTTACACAATCATTGACTGATATTTGATCAAAGTATTTGTGTATTCTTGTAACTGTAGATGTTTCTTCTTCTCTACCTTCTACTCTCTCTAACCTTCCTTCTATCGATCTAATCTTTTCTACCAAAACAGGCAATTACATGTTTTAAAAGGAGTTTGGTGATGGTGCTTTGGCAAATACCAGTTGTTTTCATTTTCATTTTGACAAAATAAAACTGATAACAAAAAAATAAAATAAAGCTTAAATATATATTTAAATAATTTGAAATATTTAATAAAATGGGCAAAAGGAAGGGGGAAAGGGATACAAAACATACATTACTAAAACATAAAAGTGAATTAAAAAAAAAAGAAAGTATATAGAAAAATACTAAAATAGCATACCTTGTAATAATTTCTCAAATAACATTTGAGAACCGGTCTAAATTTGACTTTGTACGTTGTTTTATTAAGGACTATATAAAGGACTATATTACATACTTAATAGACTGGCATAATATTAAATAACTTCATAATTTATATTAACTATTTTAGTTTTTTTTTTCTAATATTTTATTTTTTATATAAATGTATTTCACAATTCCATTGATCTATATTTTGATTTTCCATCGTTCCACATATTGCATTTTTTTAAACATTTGATCTGTATTTATTATGCGTACATTTATTTTTTTATTTTGTCATAGCTTCACATCTACATGTATCTTGCCAATAAGTTTATTAAAACCTCAGTAATCAGTGGCAGCTACATATTAAATCTATAAAACTAACAAAATGCCGTATTGTAGAAATAGCCTGGAAAAACCACTATTACCCCTGTTTGTAAGAGGAAATGCAAAAACCCCTCTTTTTTTTTCCTGGGCGGGTCTCTTCACGAAAACATCCGGTGGGCGTGTTCTGACGGTCCACAGCAGTAGCTGAAGATGAGGAACAGATAGTCATCCCAATTAGAGAACCGGCCGATCGATCCAACGGTTAGGAATACTTGTGGTTGAGACAATCTGATGGATAAGCACATAAAAACAGCAAGCGGTTTCTGAAGTGTTTACAAATATCCTCCAGGCTGTTACGACGAGCGCAGTTTCAGAGAAACCACGAGCAGTTTGGGCGTTTCCACAAGACTCACAGTACTGAAATTTGAAAGAAAGAGCAATTAGATGCTTACTCCAATGCTGGAGGAGACGATGGTTTCTTTCAGACTGGTTGTTTGGTTTGTTGGTAGTTAATTGTAGTTTCCTTTTACAAATTTGTTATAAAAAAAAAAATCTCAGTAACCTAGGACACAAACATAGACTTGACTTAGGTGGCACCATTCGGTGTGTAATCGGTGCAACTCGAGAAGTTGGGACGCCCACCCTTTGGTCGGGTAGAAAGCGCCCCCAAATTCCAGCAGGCCCCCCCCTCTCGACCCGCTTAAAGACACCAAGCAGGAAGAAGAGAACTGTGGGAAAAAAAAAAAACCACCAACAGTCAACCCCCACACCAGGCTGGGTAACATCATAATACACAAGCTAGTTTATTTGCGAATACAAATGAGGGGATTACCAATCCCAGCATGCCAGGTGATCTCTCCTGGATTTGGCCAACAACACGCCAAAAAAAAAAACCAACCACCATCATCATCGCGGGTCCGACCAGCAAATGGGATGTACACACCTACAACACCCGCTTCACGTTTAACACCATTAACCGGCCTTAGACCATAATGCAGCGACACAAAAAGCATGTTTTAAAAAAAACTACGACCCCTGTGTAGAAGACGTAAGGTGATGTTCTCCTCCTTCAAACAACTTTTTAGGTCTTGGGGATCACCGCGTCCGCCAGATCCCATGCCAAGACGCCTGTCCCGTCAATCTCCAGTAAAACACCAAGGGATTGTTATACTTCCCCCTGAAATACGCTACAAATGGACTGAAATACACACAATCAAACAAACCCCATTACACTTACAGAGAAACGCTAAAATGTGGCACTAAAAGGTCCAGCATCGGTTATGGGCTTGATTTAAAAGAGGTTAAAGCCATCCGTTTAACATCCTTCATCTGGATGGCTGTCACGATTGGGCCGTGCAAAACACGCCCTTTCTTGCTGCCTAGCTTTGCTTATGGGTTGCTTATGGGTCCTTTGGCCTAGATAGTTTTTTTTTTTTTTTTTTTTTTATAACCCAGCAATGGGTTTATATAAGCCATAAATGCCATGTAGATAATTACTGCCACAGAAAAATTACATCCTGACAACCTTGATCACACAGTCACACACCCGCCCTTCCTTCACTAGAGAAAGATATTCATTATAGTCAGTGTAGTAGATAACTAACTTAAAATACATTACAATTAAAAATGGGGAAATAAATAAATACATATTTAAAAAAAGTCTTTAATTTAATGGGATTATTGTATGTTTGCTTATATATTAGCATTTTTATTTATTTAGGCCAAGTATACTTCTAGTTCCTTTTAACAAATAAGTTTAAAATAAGGCATTTATATTATTATTATTATAACAAAGCACCTAAAATGATTAATATAACAATTACAAAAATAACAATATATAAAAGATAATGAAATGGGGAAAACCATTACAAATCGTAAACCACTTTATAATAAAATACATCTATAGTTAGAATTGAGGAGGTGGCTTGCATTAAATAGAAAATAAATTAAAATAAATTTATGCTATATAAAACACTATTATACTATTATAATATTTAAAGAATTATAAGACAAAATCAAAAAATAAGTACAAATAAAACATCTATTATAATTAAATATTTAGGATTTATAGGTAACTTGCAAACAATATTTAAGGTCGGAATGCATGCTTATTTTTATACCAACAGGTGTGCACTGGCAGTGTTAACCAGCTTGGCCACTTTGCTTGTTTCTTCAAACAAAAACTACAGGACACGGCAGGTGCATGAATTATGTAATAACGCTTATTAAAACTCAATGGGCTCAGAAGCTTATACCCACCTTTTCTGAAACCAGCAAGCAATATTACATGACAGAATCCAAATAAAACTGGCAGAAGTTCGGTCAATCTGTTAGACATGTGATGCTATATACAGTATGTATGCATGTTTATCTGTGGTTTTGGCAAAACCGCATGCCTGAATTTACTTCCTCCATCCAGGGATAAAATAACCTCCTTCACATGGAAAAATCCTGCTTGCTTCCTTTTTAACACTAAAAATATTACAGTATGTTCAACTCATTTGATCAGATTCAACATCTGTTGGTTTGACCCAAAATGACTGCAGATTAATAATGTCAAGCCAGTTTATTGCGGTCAAGGACACCATGAGATTTTGCTTCAAAGTTATGCACAAAAACACAAACAAACAGATGCATCACACCAACCAATCATCTTTCAGCCTTTGATTTAAAACCCTCCTGAACCATCACATGCAAACACCACGCTCCTCATTATCATCAATATCATGTGACTTATTTTTCTTTCTAGTCATGTCCTGCTCACTAAGCTGAACGCAACGGTTTCATGTTCACAGGGTTCACGTCCTGCTCTTCGATTCATTCTCTCTGACCCAGATCTTTTGTTTGAAAAAAAAAAAGGTTGACAAATCTGTTCCAAATCTCCATGCCAATGCTTAGCTAAACAAACACCCTTAAAACAACCCCACTTCACCCTTTCACCACATTCCACACACAAACTCCACATAAAAAAACACAACACTAACACTCACAAATAAATGATGGTGCAGTACTTTCACACAATCACACAAAATACAAATATGAAATTGCACCTACCCAGAAGATAAAGTTCAAGATAAACATGGCGTATTTAATACATTTTGGACATCCATCAACACCCATTTTGCTGTTGTCCAAGTCACTTTCGTTCTGGGAAACAAACCGTATACGTTCATCTGCACAGTCTCAGCTAAATAGATCAGTTTCTACAAAGTCTGCTCACAAATGTAGTGTTTGTCCGTTACACGCTTCCTCCCTTTGTTTGTGGAGAAATTGAAACTGAAAAATGTCTGTGTGTTGTGCAATATTCTGTGTGTGTCAGTGGGAGGAGCTCACAGGTATGTGGGAGGCAGCATGTTGTGCAAGTCTGCAGGTGACTTTACACTGCATTATGTTCTAACGCTCTAGCTGGGCCATATTTCACCCAAGCGGCAACCTCCCGCTCTCTCTCAAAAGTCTCTTTCTCATTACCATCATTACCAGTAAAATACTATAGTTGTCACACGTGTATTATAATTAACACACACATATGTTTTATATTTGACAGTAATGGGAATTATATATACGCAATCGCGGGGGCCCCCCCCCCCGAATCAATATGCTGTTCAGGGGGCCCAGAACACATAGCAGGGCTCCTGCTGAAACGTCTCCCGTTTGATGTGATTGTAAAGACGTTCTGCGACTGAATACATCTACTTCTTGACAAGAAAAAAAAAAGAGACAGAAGCAGCAGTTGTGAGTGGGATGGCCAACCCTAGCTCCGCCCCTGTGTTAATTGCGTTAAATATTTTTAACACATTAAACTGAAAAAATTAATTGCCTGCGTTTAACACTCTAGATTTTGATATATAGGATAGCTTTTTTTTTTTTTTTGAGATACTTGATTTTTTACTTCTGAGCTGTAAGCGCTAATTATCAAAATTAAAACAAAAGAAACATTTGAAATGTTTTACTTTACATGTAATGAATCTAGAATATATGAAAGTTTCACTTTTTGAAACAAGTTACAAAAAACCCTTTTCAAGATATTCAAAAATGTTTAGATGCACCTTATATATATATCAGGTGGCATCATGATAGTCAAGTTACACACACACACAAATATATATGTTGTGTGTGTGTGTGTGTGTGGGGGGTTGTGTGTGTGTGTGTGTGTGTCCAACTTGACTATCATTGTAAGTTCATTGGAGACTATCATTGGAATTTAGGGTCCTGTGCCAAGACATGTAATTTAAGGATTACGTTGGTGAATTGCAAAAAAGAAAGCAAAAGACTCGACAAATTCTGTTTCAGGTTCAGCCATTATAGGGATAATCAATGGAAACAAAGATGGTGGGGGCGATCCTTGAGTGTTAAATGTTAGAAAATATAGGCCTTTGTGAAATGTATGTTAATGGTATGTAAGGTTGTTGTTGCTTGCGCTCCCCATAAAGAAAAAATGTGGTGTATAAGAATATTTACATGTAGGTGTGTGTGTACATATTATATTATTTTAATGTGTATATAGAAATATACAATTAAATTATTATAGGCCTGGGTGATAAACGGTATCGATATTTATCGACGTACACCTTCTTCGATAACGATAGAAAAAATTTGGAATTTAGCGCACGATATAGGCACGTACTGAGTGATGCAGACAGCACACACAAACACGAACACAAGCTGAAATGAGTGCTGTGCCTGCCTGTGATGAGGAGATTGTGAATAAAAAAATTATATTAGTCGAATTTAAATAAACATTTGCATTTGAATGTTGAGTTTATGGAGTGTCCATCATGGCGCACGAGATTCGGTGATGATGTAAGTGACGTTGGAACCAACATTTTACTTGTTGTCCCTCTAGCCCACGAGACGCGCTGCTGCTGTGTTATTCATTCAAAATATTAGAGAAACATATAAGCTAAATGCGGAGAAGATCTTGAATGGGTTAAAACCGAAACTAAGCCATTCACACAGAATGCAAATTCAGTGCATTTTCTAGACGGTCAAATATGACTGCTGCACTCGCGTCTCACAGAAAAGATGTATAGAAAGCCATGCAAAGTTAAAAAAAGTTTAAACCTTTAGAAAACATCGCGAATTTGTGAAGGTTTTCTTTTCAACTGCCTCTTCTCGTTTTAAATCCGTCCTGTTGAAGGCCTTTCCGGTTCATTGGATTAAGAAATGCTATAATACTGTGCTGGGGTTTTTTGTTCATATTCGTTTATGCAATTGAGAATTATATTTGATTTTTATGAGGTGTAAATTTAGACGTATTCCAAAACGTGTTAGTAGAGTATAACTTCCTGCGTAGGACATTGAGAATGCACTCCCATTAGTTGGCTCGTTGCGCCCCTGTGCGGGGGCCGGATCGGCCTTGGAGACAATTACCAATACAATAAAAACCATAGTTAATCTCATATAAACCATAGAAAATTAGATATGTTATCGTGGTTACTTGTGTTGATTGGTAAACCAAAAATAGTTGTTGTGTGTCTCAGGATAAATTTGTGTATTAATATGAGGCAGAACAGGGTTACAGTAAACAGTGGTTTTTTGGGTATTGTTTTTGTTTAAGAAAAAGTTAGTAAAAAATGTAAATAAGTATCGATACGGGGCACAACTATGAAACATTATAGGGTCGTTAAGACAATTTGGAGCTATAATGAGTCGCCCAGCCCTAATTTGACAGCCCTAATTTTTATATTAAATATTACATAATCCATTTTACAGTAATGAAGAGAATGAGGCCTTTTCATATTACAGTAATGTGAATTGGAGGGTGAATATTTAATTTATTAAATGTATTAATAAATATTTAATTTATTAATTAATGAACAGGTTTTGCAATAATTCATTTAGGATTAATTATTTGAAAATAGTAATGTGTACAATAGGCTTCATTGTCGTTATGTAAACTAGATAAAAATTTTTACAAATGGCCACAGTATAATGATTGTTCAACTGTAAATACCGTTTTGTCACCTATCTTTTGTTAAACACATAGGGCAACAAATAAAATATATTACGAAGCTCTGGTCCCTAAATCAATGGTGTATTTAGTCACTAGCAGGGGAGGATGACAGTGAAGAGCGCCTTGTGGAGCAGACTTCCTCCGTTCTTTCAAGGGTCGAATATACCTTGGCGGAACTCTCTCTCCTCTCTCGTGTGGTGTGTGAAGCTCAAGGAGGAGTGTTAAGTCATGGCTGAAGTTAAGTAAATATTTACAGAGTGCAAAGTGAAATGAGGCACCAATCCAACATACAACTAACCCCACACAATTTCATTATGTCCCATCAAAACCACAACAAATCAGTTTACAGTGAGTGTGTCCATGAGATTTATCCTTCGCCTATAAATAGACTGCAGATTAAGACAATCTAGGACGCGTGCTCACATAAACCCTCGGGCTGGACACACACACACGCACCATACGGCTCTGGGTCATGTTCACTGCGTGAGAGTAGAGCTTCCTGTAGTGATGGTTCATTTCATTGAACGGGTTTCAAAATTTTTGTTCAACTGTTGTTTCAATTCGTGTTTAAGTTAGATTTTGCCACATTTAATGTTGGGTGAGTGCGACGACAAAAATAGCTATTGTAGGCCGGCTCTCCCATAATGTGTAAACACTATGGAAAGATCAATAATTGATGCTGTTTTCCGATCTGCGTTAAGACTGAGTAAAAGGCCACACTTTGCAGCCATTTTCCCACTGGTGCAATTACATTTTGAGATGAGGGTACAATAATTCTCCATTCTTATCGATTACGCATATGCTGAATTCTAGCATGAAACTGAACATCCGAATGAATGTTGCAGTATAGTCCGATCTGTATTGCCAGGCAAAAAACAGCGGAGGGCAACCAACTGGGGAAAGCCGCCAAACACACTGTGAAAGATATTGATTGTGTGTTGTGCTGTTCCCCGGGAAATAGTACATTCAGGTAATTCAATATGCGCGAACTGTTTGCATGCTATATAGTAGAGGTAATATGCATATAAGCATGCATATCAGGATTTGCAATACCATGTTGTGACACTAGAGGTGCATTCATCACAAATATAATTATTTTGAATTTGAATGCAGTTTTGCGTAAAAATGTCTTAAAATGTTAGAACAATTATTGAGGGAAGAAGCAGTTTTCAGAATGTGTGATTGATATTACCTTATATGTTCATAATCACACAGAAAATGGAACAAAAGGTCAGGTGCATTGCATTGTGGGATACATTATTCCACATACTGTGCTCTGGTTGTATACTGCGCATCTTAGGCCCTGTCCCAAATGGCACCCTAAAGGCGCCCCCGGTCTTCCTCTGGCGTCCGACGAACGTTTCGGACGTAATGCCGCTTTGACTGTCGGGTAGAAGTCTGCTGTGGCTCCAGCAGAAGTGCGGATCGAGGGCGCATAACGGCCGCAAAGGGGGCGCTCGCGAGCACCCTTCTGAACGCTAAAATGACGAATGACACCCTACTCTTGTGGACGTTCTAACACTGTACAAGGGTCAGTGGCCATTGTAAGTCTGTAAGACCGCAAGTAAACATAAGTGTCAATCATGTGAGGGGACAGGCCTTGCGCAGTAAGTGATTCATCCGGCAGATACGATCAAAAACTTAGAGAGAATTAATTTGGCCCAATGGTGTAAAGTATTTTTGTCCCAAGGGATTTTTTGTAAAGAGGTTTTGGTTACAAGATTAATGGTCCTTGGCACACCGATTGCAAAAGTTGGCATATGCGTGTGTTTTTCCCCCCGTAATGTCGTCAATCCTTGCCTGGTTTGTATCAAAGTGCTTGCGAATACGGATGTGGAAACTGCGAAAATCGAACCTGATCTGAAGGTTTATTGTTTGACAGTGCGAAATTTAACGTGCGAAATTTTCGGACTCAGTGTGCAAAGACCTTTATAAGCCATGAACCAAACCGACCAGCTACAACAAGAATCACAATATGAAAAAAATTTGATTTGAAGCAAAAAAAAAGTATTTAAAAATCAGCACACTTTGCTCTGTGATTGGTGGAGATTAATTTGCTGAATCATGGGTAATGTTTTTTTTACCAGAAATGTTGCTATTTAAAAATACACCATCAAGCTGAAATAATGCAAACTGAGGCTTCAATAAAAGGATGTAACATGTCATGGATTAACAACCTCAAAGCAGGTCTTAATTACCTTAAAAATTTACTATTTGGAATGAATGAAGTTTACTTTCTGCAACCCACGATCAACCCTACAAATATTAGCATACTATGTACAATATATACTTATAAACCGTCTACAAGAGTAGTATGTTAATTCGAATTCGAGACGGAACACCTGGCGAATCGGTTCGAATGATTAATTTAAAAGAACCGGTTCAAAAGAACGATATGTTCACGAATCGGAATCTCAGCAGAACACGCCTGTCCAGCCGTGAGAGAGAACAGCTGACACACACCACACACACACACACAAACACGAACAGAGGTAGTCTAAGGCACACATCAAAATTCAGTGCTTGTCCCATCACACACACACACACACACACACACAGTATTTTAACTACACGACCAGGGTCCTGAAATGAGAGCTAAAAACCTTCAAATTAGGTCAGCCAAATGGATGCAATCCCGTTGCATTGCTTCACACAGACGTCCCTACGTCATTAACTACAATCTAAACTAATTAAGAATCTAAACGGGACGCTAAGCACACGCATTTATCAATGAATCTTTGAGGAAAATCGCGAGTAATTATAAAACAACACACACGTCCCGCGCGCGAGCCAACCTCTGCACACATCAATCATTTCTCACTCACCCAGAAGATGAAATTGAAGACGAACATCAGATACTTGACGCACATCTCTCCTCCGGTCAACGCCGCCATCGCAGCAGTCTGTCCTCACACACACACAATACTGAATGAAAGCGTAAAGAACCGTCTGTGTCCCGGTGGCTCGCGCGTGCGGCTGTGTGTGACTTTACGCGCGTGTGAGTGAGTGAGTGTGTAGCGTGCGCACACGAAAAACTCACGACAGACACAAACTCATTGCCTCATTCCTCCTGCCAAAGATCAACTTTGCAATCGTTTGCTCGGTGAGGCAAAATCGAACGTGCCAAAGGTCGAGCACTTTTTGCATTGATCCGGTTGCTGTTTTTGTAGGATTAATGAAAATCGCGCATACGCTTTATTTAGTTAGGCTTGTTAGGGATTTTCGATGACTCCTTTTTTTTGGTAACGATTTATTTGATCGTAAGATGCACTCGGTCTTTATTCTCTGGGAATGACGTCATGATGGAATGACGTCACCGCAGTCACTGCTCAGTGGTTTCTTCTAAGGCGTTTTTAAATGTTGCATAAGATAGACTATGTCCTGTAAGCTTTATTAGCTTTAGATATGCGGGTGTTAATGGCACCTGCCCGCTTTTTGTAACCTAAATGAAGATTAATTGAATATTGGTATCTCTCATTGAAATGAAAGAGAAGTCATTTAGTTTTACTGAAACACTTCAGATAGATCATTATGTGATTTTGTCCATTTCTTCATTTTTTACGATACATTATTTAATCTCACGTTCCTTACCTTCTACTCTTCTTCATATTTATTTGAACCAAACTCACTTCTCATACTAAAAATAAGAAAAACAACAAGTGAAGCACCACAGCAGCTCTCATTGACTCACAGTTCCCACACACACATGATTTCATAATCCAGAATTACATCATTATTAGAGTCATATGCATCCGCACACGTTTTATATCTGATGGATAGAGATCTGGAATGTGCAAATATACATAAATATGTACATACATACATACTCATATAATGGTAGGGTGGGTTAGTAATGTTTATAATTAACTTTACATCAAAACAAGTCTATAGTATGTCCTCATTTACATTGCTTATTAAACATGGTTGTGAAGGAGAGTGAAAGATAGCATATGTTCTTTCTCTCTCTCTCTCTCTCTCTCTCTCTCTATATATATAGTATATATATATAGGTCTATTAACTTTTTTATTGACATCAAATACTGAGCATCCCTCAACTCTACTGTACTCTGCCAAAATAATCCATAATACACCTTTCTGTAGTAATAATAAAAAAAAGTATTTTCTGAATCAGGTGAGAAGTATGCACAAATCAAGCACCATTTACAAACAGTCCAGAACAGCTGTAAACAAATATGTTGGTGGATTTTGATGTGAGAGGACAACAGGGGATGGACTTTTGGGCCATCATTTCTTCAGGGGATGGATAGCGTTATTATGGATTATGGACTACTTTGGGTATTTAAGACAAAAACAACAGTTTAAAGTTAAAATGTCTTGATGGATTTAAACATGCAGCTTTTTACTTTGCAAGGCATTCATTTATAGACTGGAGTCACATTAATTACATTAATTTATCAGCTCTTTTGATTCTCATTCTGACGGCACCCATTCACTGCAGAGGATCCGTTGGTGAGCAAGTGATGTAATGCTAAATTTCTCCAAATCTGTTCCAATGAAGAAACAAACTCATCTACATCTTGGATGGCCTGAGGATGAGTAAATGTTCATTTGTCCTGAAGCAAGGATATGATGTAGGACATGTTTTTGCCAGCAAGTCCGGGGTCAACAAAGAATGGTAGCAAGACAAAACCCATATTAACGATGAATGGAGTTTATGTGAACATGCTCTGGATACGCCGCTGCAGTGAGGATTTTCCAAAAGTTAATCCATCAGTTTTAGAGACAGGTTGCATCACAGAGGCTGTGAACTCACTGCATATGCTGCGGTTTGTGTGCGTGTGTGTGCTGTTTAGTTTGGCACTAATGTCCTCTGTTGGTTTGTCTTATCTGTCTTCACTGCCAGACTAATCCTTCAGTTCCTCCAATGCCCAGACTTCCTCCTATTGTACTTTCTTAATGAGTTTGAAAACGGAAATCACACCATCCCTCCCTCTCTCATTCTTATAAAGTGTTTCTTTCCTTCTAGACTGGGTTCCAGTCATGTCTTCAGGATTGTGAGACACTGGACAGCGAAGACCTTGCACAACAAAGCGCTTCAGAGAACGTGTTGCTGGGAGCCTGCGGGAGCTTGAGGTCCATATGATCTACATTGTTGGGGTAATATATTACAAGTAATGCAAGTTACGTAATCAGATTACTTTTTTCAAGTAACTAGTAAAGTAACGCATTACTTTTTAATTTACAAGAGAATATCTGAGTTACTTTTTCAAATAAGTAACGCAAGTTACTTTTTTTTCTTCAATTTATTGATTGACAGCTCTCCTGTCCCCATGTTGAGAAATCAGATGTTACTGTAGTTCTAAAATAAATATGAATATGCATTAATTCATCTCACTCACAAAAAAAAAACAGATTCAGTATTCCTAAAAATGAATAAAAATAATGCAACTCAGAATATGATGCAAACCTGCAATAATTAAATGTTAAACAACACAAATATGCTTTATGTATTTAATCCCGTTCTATTAACCAATGTCTTTGCTTCTGACCTTCGATGATCCGGTTCAACCGTACTAATAAGCAAAAATTACTCCAGACAAACATCTGTGTCTTTTTTTATTGCTGAAGTGTGTTGAAATTTCTTCTTCTGTATTCTACTGTACGGATGTAAATGTACTTTCCCTTCAGCCTGAGGCTTATTCATGTCACTTTTGGTGTGAAAAGGCTTTAATATTTGCCAAAAATATAACTTTTTTATTTTAAAAACAAACAAGCAAGCCCAGCCCAGGTGACAAAAAGTAACGCAAAAGTAACATAATGCATTACTTTCCATAAAAAGTAACTAAGTAACGTAATTAGTTACTTTTTTAATGGAGTAACGCAATATTGTAATGCATTACTTTTAAAAGTAACTTTCCCCAACACTGAAGGTCAGAGGTCAAAGGTAACAGGTGTCACACTGAATATGCGTTACAATATGCATTTGTATCTGTGATTATTTTAAATTCTTGTATTAGTGATTCTGAAGCCGTGTACATCTGTTTGGTTGTTTAAGGCTTATGTTTTGATGTTTAGGCATGCATGGGAATATCCAGTGCATGTTTGTGAATATATTATTAATATATTATGCTCGTTTTCCCGTCCTAAGCTCATGCTTAAGAATAACAGCATTCTTTCTGTGCCATCTATGTGGAATACATGACTTCTCTAAAACTCGCTGACAGATTTGTTGGTGCTCAGAGATTTTAGCTTTGTTTCTCACTTCCACCTGAACTTTTGTTTTAGCTCATGCCATTATTTTTCACTAAATGAAACCTCCAAATGCTCACTTCAATATATTGTTGATGGCCAGCAATTGTGCATTAGACTTTTTCATTTTCAGGAAAAAAGTATAGAGTGCCTACACATTGCAATGCACTACATGCATTCTGATTACTAACTAAACTGAGTCTCTTATGATATCTTTCTCTTTCTTTAATCAGATGGAACTGTGCAGATGGAAAGGATGGAGCAGAATCCTGTGGGGTTTAATCTTGAATTTTTCAGGTTAGATTTGAACATGTTTGTGCATGTTTGCATCTCTTGACTGTTGTTTTTGTTTAGATGTTTTATTTTTATTTTTTACTTTTATTCAGCAAGGATTCATTAAATTTGTGATCAAGTCAGTGTACGGACTTATAATTTTGAAATAAAAATTTTATATGTAAACATGTGATTTCCAGCCTTTATGATGTATAATGTCGAGTATAAGGGTTATTATAGGGTATAATGCATTATAATAATTCATAATGTGCGCTGTAATACATTATATCTTGTCAGAAATAATTATAACCAAATTTAAAATGCATAGTGCAACAATGAATTGACAATGAATGAATTGAAATGAGTACAATGCATTATAAGGTGCATTACAATTTTTTTAATGCATTATGACCTATTAGGCTTTAAGAAATTTGTTAACCAAATTTTTTTTTTTTTTAATTCAGAAGTAAAATCCTGAAAGACATCAAGGCTTTAACAATGATATCTAGCAGCACAACTAGTTTTCACAAACATAGAATATAATAATAATAATAATAAGTGTTATTCTTGAGCAGCAAAACAGCATATTAGAATGATTTTTAAGGATTATTTGACACTGAAGAAGTCAGCTTTACCATGCACCAGAATAAATTACATTAATTTAATTACTAAAAAAATTATTGACATTTAAAATATTAAGCATTACTTAAATTGTAATGATATTACAATAGTATATATTTTTTTTCATTATAATTGTATCACATAAATGCAGGCTTGGTTGATTTTAAAATCTTACCGACCCCTAACTTTTAAACATTAGTTGTTGCTTTGATTAACAGCAAGTGTGCAAGTGCTTGACTCTCTTTACCGCTTTGCTCTGTAGGTTTGTTGTCAGTGGAGGGGTCTGGTCGCTGTAGTCTGTTTAGCTGGCAGCACATACACACATTTGACGGTGTGATTTATGAGTTCCCTGGAGACTGCAGCTACATGCTGGTGGGAGACTGCCAACACAGAAGCTTCTCCATACTGGGTAAAAGCCAGTCACACACATAAACACAGGTTTTCATGAATTAAACAAGCTATGGCTGAGTTTATACACTGTCAAGATGATAAAATGCCTGCTTTTGTGTGCATGTTTACGTCTAGGTGATTTCTCTCATGAAAAGAGGAAAGGAGTGACTTTGTTTCTGGGAGAATTCTTCGAGCTTCACCTCTCTGTTGATGGGACGCTGTCACAAGGAGCAGAAAGGTACAAATGGCAAATATCCTATTCAAAATATAAAAGAAAATGCTTATGGATTGCTAACTGAAGGTGAATTCAAATGTGAATGATAAACTGAAAAACGATTGAATTTTTTTTTTTTTGAAAACTGGAATGTGGAAAAAACTAAAATGAAGATTCTACACTGAAGGAAAAAAATGTGTCTAAAATTTAAACAATTTTCACTCAGAAATTGCTAGTTCATTTCACAAATAATTACAAAGACCGATAATACCCACTGCACTAACGATGACATTTGTGCAATAGAAAAAAAAAAAAACAAGCCAAATAGTATTTTGCTTTGTCAAATTTTACCCTCTTGGAAAATTATTTAATATATATATAATATATATATATATATATATAATATATATTATACACTGCTATTACAAAAGTTGGGATCAAGGATTTTTTTGTTTTTAAAAGAAGTCCTTCCTGCTCACAAGGCTGTCATTGTATATTGATAATAAATACAGAAATCACCAATGAATATGGAAATATTTCCATGTTAAATAATGGTTTTCTATTTAATATAGCTTAAAATGAAATTTAATATCATGTTGATGAAAAGCCTGAATTTTCCGGCATCATTACCTCCAGTGTAGTGCACAATGAATCCTAAATCATTTCTAATATCTGATTATTATCACTTTGGAAACAGATTTTTTTTTTTTTTTTTTTTTTTTGTGCCGCTTCATTATTTTTTTGGGAGCCTTTGATTCTTTTTTTCAGGATTTTTGTGATTCATAAAAGTTTCAAAGAACACAATTTATATCAAAATAGACGATGGCAGAAGAGACGTCTTTCTCTAAAAACCATTACAAACTTACTGGATCTCCCTAACCTTTCGAACGGCAGTATATATTTTTTTACAGTGTACTTTCCTTATTTGTTTTTATTTTAGGAATTCAACTCATATACCGAAATTCATTTAGCATATCTTTTAGGATTTTTATATACGTCATTATTTATCCTATACCCTGTTGAAAATACCAGCTTAGACTATCATTATCATGACATTATCAGACATTATCATGGCTGGTTTATGCTAGTTAGTGCTGTCAAAGTAGTTAAGCAGCCTGGTTTGTGACACCAGCTCACCAGCATATAAAACACAACTAGTCATGCTAGTCTTTTCAACAGGGTAGAGCATTTAAAAATACTTCTGGATTTTTCCCCTCCAGGCTCCCACTCGTATGCATCGAGCTCTGTGTTCGCAGGGTACACTCTAAAAAATGCTGGGTTATTTCAACCCAACTTTGGGTCAAATTTGGACTAACCCAACTTTTGGGTTAAAAATGTAATGTACAAATTAAAACCCATGGGTTGGGTTAGTCCATATTTGACCCAAAGTTGTGTTAAAACAACCCAGCATTTTTTAGAGTGTATGAACTGGGGTACATTCGATTATGGAGCGAAGAGTTTGGGTTCTCCATCCGTTTAGACCCCTCGCATAACATTCAACTAACGCTGGCCAAGCAGCACAGCAACCGTACATGCGGCTTGTGTGGAAACTACAATTATTTGGTGGAGGATGAATACACCGTGCAAGAAGGTGAGACACAAATGCAGGAAAAACACAAAAACATACCTTTCAAACTCTCCTTCGGTAATATCATGTGTTAAAAGCAGTGCACAGGATGCTGATTAATACGAGCCGGGGAAATAGGTGGCGTCAGTTTTCATCCTGAAGACAAAACATTAGAAAGTTTTAATAGAGAGTTCTTTGTTTCAGAGGCTTACATGTGTGTTTGGTGGGTACACTCTTAAAAATAAAGGTGCTTCAAAAGGTTCTTCACAGCGATGTTCCACAAAGAACCATTCAGTCAAGGTTCTTTAAAGAACCATCTCTTATCTTTTTGTAATCTGAAGACCTTCTTTTCGCCACAAAGACCTTTTTGTGAACAGAAGGCGTCTTCAGAGTTAAAGGTTCTGTAGGACAGTTAGACAAAAAGGTTCTTCTATGGCATCGTGAAGCACCTTTATTTTTAAGAGTGTACAGTATGTTAGTGCCCTGTCATCGTTCTGTATTACAGCTTTTGTAGTTGATGGTGCACTTATCAGCTGTGATTCAATTTAGAACATAATCTTTCACACGAGTCGACCACATGATATGGAGATCCAGGAAAACTGAGAGATAACAAGAGCTGAAAGATAACGTGTTTGAACAGGTGAAACCTAAGAACAATGTGTTCGGTCAAATTCTCACTCAAAATAAAAACGATATTTTTGCATCATTCAGCTTCAAAGACTATCTAAAAATAAACAACACCAACAACAAAAAACTCATATTAACTTGAATGTGTCCAGAGATTTATTTTTTAATTTTCCTGTCTGACACAATCATTTTTTTAAAATTCAAAAGAGCATAAATTATTATTAAAACTATTTAAAAATGTTTAATATACTGACTATAAAATATTAAAACGAAAATACTAAAATGAAAATATGATATTAATACATAATTAAATGGAGTATTTCAATACTATATATATATATATATATCCAGTGGGTACGGAAAGTATTCAGACCCCCTTACATTTCTCACTCTGTTAAATTGCAGCCATTTGCTAAAATAATTTAAAAAAAATTTTTCCCTCATTAATGTACACACAGAACACCATATTGACAGAAAAACACAGAAATTGTTGACATTTTTGCAGATTTACTAAAAAAAGAAAAACTGAAATATCACAATGTCCTAAGTATTCAGACCCTTTGCTCAATATTTAGTAGAAGCACCCTTTTGATCTAATACAACCATGAATCTTTTTGGGAAAGATGCAACAAATTTTTCACACCTGGATTTGAGCATCCTCTGCCATTCCTTCTTGCAGATCCTCCAGTTCTGTCAGGTTGGATGGTAAAAATTGGTGGACAGCCATTTTTAGGTCTCTCCATAGATGCTCAATTGGGTTTAAGTCAGGGCTCTGTCTGTGCCATTCAAGAACAGTCACAGAGTTGTTGTGAAGCCACTCCTTCGTTAGTTTAGCTGTGTGCTTAGGGTCATTGTATTGTTGGAAGGTAAACCTTCGGCCCAACCTGAGGTCCTGAGCACTCTTTTGGGGGGGAGAAGGTTTTTGTCCAGGATATCCCTGTACTTGGCCACATTCATTCATCTTTCCCTTGATTGCAACCGGTCGTCCTGTCCCTGCAGCTGAAACACCCCCACAGCATGATGCTGCCACAACCATGTTTCACTGTTTGCTGTCTTTGGACAGGTGATGAGCAGTGCCTGGTTGTCTCCACACATACCGCTTAGAATTAAGGCCAAAAAGTTCCTTCTTGGTCTCATCAGACCAGAGAATCGTATTTCTCACCATCTTGGAGTCCTCCATGCGGACTTTCACTGTGTGTTTTGCACTGAGGAGAGGCTTCCGTTGGACCACTCTGCCATAAAGCCCCGACTGTGGAGGGCTGCAGTGATGGTTGACTTTCTACAACTTTCTCCATCTCCCGTCTGCATCTCTGGAGCTCAGCCACAGTGATCTTTTGGGTTCTTCTTTACCTCTCTCACAAGGCTCTTCTCCCCCGATAGCTCAAATTGGCCGGACGGCCAGCTCTAGGAAGAATTCTGGTCGTCCCAAACGTCTTCCACTTAAGGATTATGGAGGCCACTGTGCTACTAGGAACCTTAAGTGCAGCAGAAATTTATTTGTAACCTTGGCCAGATCTGTGCCTTGCCACAATTGTGTCTCTGAGCTCTTCATGCAGTTCCTTTGACCTCATGATTCTCGTTTGTTCTGACATGCACTGTGAGCTGTAAGGTGTTATATAGACATGTGTGTGGCTTTCCTATTCAAGTCCAATCTGTATAATCAAACACAGCTGGGCTCAAATGAATGTGTAGAACCATCTCAAGAATGATCAGAAAAAATGGACAGCACCTGAGTTAAATATAGGAGTGTCACAGCAAAGGGTCTGAATACTTAGGACCGTGTGATATTTCAGTTTTTCTTTGTTAATAAATCTGCAAAAATGTCAACATTCCGTGTTTTTCTGTCAATAGGGGTGCTGTGTGTACATTAATGAGAAAAAAAAATAACTTAAATGATTTTAGCAAATGGTTGCAATTTAACAAAGAGTGAAAAATGTAAGGGGTCTGAATACTTTCCATACCCATGTATATACTGTATATAATCACACTACCTGACAATGTTCAATCTTGTTTTTTCGACCGCATCACGCCAGAGACAGCACTCCTTAAGATCTAAAGGATAGTCGCTAACTTCTGATCGCAAAATATCAGTGCTGGTATAAACTAGAGCTCAGTGCGTAGCGTTGTAGTACTGTCGATCATCATCCTACTAGAGGAGACTGGAAAACTTGTTGGGTTTTCTGGCATGGTATTAAATGGGTCAGGTCATACTTAGTAAGGAGAGGTTATTATGTGAGTATGGAATCAGAAGTCCTAAGTGGACGTCCAAGTGACATGCGGAGTCCCACAAGCTCAATTCTTGCACCACTCGTGTTTAGCCTTATAGTCGCCTACTAAGTCGAATATTGAGAAAGAACCAAATTGCCTATCATAGCTATGCAGATGACACCCAGATTTACTTAACCTTATCGTCTAATGACTACAGCCCCATTGACTCCTCTGCTAATGCATTGATGAAATTAACATTTGGATGTGCCAGAACTTTCTTCAGTTGAACAAGGAAAAAACTGAAGTCATTGCCTTTGGAAACAAAGATGAAGTTCTCAATGTGAATGCATACCTTGACTCTAGGGGTCTAACAACTAAAAATCAAGTCATGAATCTTGGTGTGATTCTGGAGACAGACCTTAGTTTCAGTAGTCATGTCAAAGCTGTAACTAAATCAGCATACTATCATCTCAAAAACATTGCAAGAATTTGAGGTTTTGTTTCCAGTCAAGACTTGGAGAAACTTGTTAATGCCTTTATCACGAGCAGGGTGGATTATTGTAATGGTCTTCTCACCGGCCTTCACAAGAAGATCATTAGACAGCTGCAGCTCATTCAGAATGCTGCTGCCAGGATTCTGACTAGAACCAGAAAATCTGAGCATATCACACCAGTCCTCAGGTCCTTACACTGGCTTCTAGTTATATTTAGGATTGATTTTAAAGTACTTTTACTCGTTTATAAATCACTCAATGGCCTAGGACCTAAATATATAGCAGATATGTTCACTGAATATAAACCTAACAGAGCACTCAGATCATTAGGATCATTAGGATCGAGTCAGTTAGATATATCAAGGGTTCACACAAAACAAGGAGAATCTGCTTTTAGCTATTTTGCCTCCCGCAGTTGGAATCAGCTTCCAGAATGTGATCAGATGTGCTAAAACATTAGTCATTTAAATGCAGACTCAAAACTCATTTGTTTATTTATTTAATGAGCACTGTGCGATGTCCGAACTTATTGCACTATATTATATGTATAATCGGTTTCTTAAATTCATTTTAAACCTCTTAAATCACTTTTCGTTTGAATAATTTTTTCTAAAGTGTTAAAAATTCCTTGGGTTTTAATGTTTGTGATTTTTTTTTTTTTTTTTTTAAAGCACTTTGAATTACCATTGTGTATGAAATGTTCTATACAAATAAACTTGCCTTGCCTTGCCTTGCCTACATTTTGCTTTTTAGGTATATTTATCTTTCGATATTTTTACTGAAAAACAAGACATGGATACTGACCACGAATGCTTATTTTTGTAGTGTGCTCAGTTTCCTGCTCAGTGTTGAATGTGTGAAATGTGTGTGTCAGCTGGTAAGGTGCTGGAAGGAGATCGCTGTGTTGACGTCTCTCAGTGCTCCTGCATGCATGCTGGACGCCGATACCCTCCTGCTTCCTCCATATCAACAGACTGCAACCACAGGTGGGACCACACACACACACACCCACACACACAAACACATATGTGTACATTACAAAACAATGCATTCAAATATGTCTGGCTGCTATATCTGTACACATCCACTTAAACTACCTTAACTTTTAGCGTCTGTCGCCATGGATCATGGGAATGCACCAATGAAGAATGCCCTGGTAAACCTGAATTTGTAACTTAACTATTAATTTAAAGTCAGTCTAGCTCCAATCTATTAAGAAATACAAAATATCCTATTTTATCAGGAAATACATCACATTATGACACTGAAATGTGTAGGAAAGGCAGTTTCATGTTAAATATTTATGAATGCTTCAATTAGCAAACATTGCTATAGTGTTATTTTATTATTATTGATATACCATTATAGTTTTTGTTAATATTTTGAATATTTTCTCCGTCATTTTAATTTTTATATTGCACCTATGTTATTGTTTTAATATTATTTGTTTTCAATGTTATTTTTATTACTTTTGTTGTTATTTGTCATTTTTATTAGTTTATTTTTTAAATTATATCTGTACAATATGTTTTTTTTTAGTAATTGTTATTTATTGGTTTATTTCATTTATTTATTTTACTAGTTAAAGTTAAACTGAACAAAAAGGAGAAGTATTGCTTTTTTTGCAGCTAGCTATAATAAATATATACTTTTTCATTTCAGTTAATGTTTAAATGTTTTTAATTGCTACAAACATTGTTTTCCAATCGTTTTCTTGCTCTGTCTCTCCTTAGGGGAGTGTCTGGTGACGGGACAGTCCCATTATAAGACCTTTGACAATAAGTTCTTCACCTTCAGTGGTATCCGTCAGTATCTGCTGGCTAAAGACTGCCAGAGCAACTCTTTTTCTGTCATCATTGAGACTGCACAGGTCTGAAATCTTCCCTATGGTATATACACTTGTGCTTTTTTTAAGGCTGTGTGCTTGCTTATAGTTGTATTTTCCTGTTTAAGTGCGCTAATGACCAAGATGCTGTCTGCACACGGTCAATTGCACTGAGGTTCCAGGATCTGGCCAATCAGATGGTCCGCCTCAAGCATGGGGGCGTGGTCTCTGTGGATGGAATGGATGTGCAGATGCCCCTAATTAATGGTCTGTCAGCATGAAATACACAGAATACATACACAGGACATACTGAAATACATGGACAGTTGTAATGTAATAATACTGAAGTAAAAATCATAAAGCTGCATTGTGTTTGTGCGTAGGTGCATTAAGAATCCAGACTACTGTGTTTTCATCTGTGAGATTGCGTTTTGTTGATGATCTACATCTGGATTGGGATGGCAGAGGACGTGTTTTGCTCAGGGTAAGTGTATCCTGCTGGAAAAACAAGGACATACCAGTTTAACATGGTCAAGCTCAACCAGCTCTAACCAGGTTAAAGGACAAGTTTACCTAATAAATGAAAATTGTGCCATCATTAGTGTTGCTATTGTTATTAAAAACTGAAAATCTAGAAAAAAAAATTAAATATTGTAATTAAAACATGCTGAAATAGAATAAAACATAAATATTAGATGAAATGTAACATTTGATGAAAATCAGAAAATTTGCTTTGCCAACTTACTGAAATAAAAATTTCAAGTACAAAAATGACTAAAACTAAAATTGAAATAAAAATAAATTACAACTAAATTTAAATATAAAAAATAAAAAATGGGTCCCCCCAAAAATGCAAAACAAATTAACCCTAAATTAAAAAGAAAAGAAATCAAAAAAATGAAACGTAATTCCAAATGTTAATAAAACTAAATAGTAAAAAAAAAAAAAAAAAAATATATATATATATATACTACGCACAATAAAATGTTTATCATTTATTGACTCTATATCCATTCCAACATGTGAGACTTAATTTTTTCCATGAAATAGAAAAATCATTCTGACTTCCTCTATACCACAGACTAAAATGATATTGACTTAGGCTGCAAGCTCCTGGAAAATGCAAAAAAGCACCATAAATTGTATAGTTCATATTACTTTGGTGCGCTGTAATTCAAATCTTCTCAAGTCATATGATTGCCTTGTGTGAGGAAAAAACTATATTTTTATTGTTTTATACAATAATAATATAATATATTGTCATATATTTACATTTGAATCTTCAATATGGCGCCCATGACCATTTGGATTATGGACCACTTATATAATAACTATGATATCAGTTTTATGGTGTTTTCTTGTCATTTTTCGAAGCTTGATGGCCTCTGTTTCCATTGATTTTCATTGTATGGAAAAGAGCAGCGTGAACATTCTGCCAAACATCATCTTTCAATCACCTAAACCAGTTTGATTCAGCTAACGATCAGTTTCGACCATCCAGAAACCCTGTAAAACAATCTGCCACCTTAAGCTGGTTTTAGCTGGAATTTCCAGCAGTCTGGATCAGATGTCGTGTGTCTGAGATTGCTGGGAGCTTTACACACTGAAAATAATGCATAAATACTTCCCATGTACATAATATTGAGTCTGTGTGTGAAATGCAGAATCTGGGACATGTATCAAATACACCCGTGCTGCAAACCTGATATGTGAGCATATGTGTGTGTGTGTGTTTGCAGCTAAACCCAGCCTATGCTGGGAAAATGTGCGGCCTGTGCGGTAATTATAATGGTAACCAAGGAGACGACTTCTTAACAGTGGGCGGGCTGGTGGAGAAACGCGTCGAAGGATTCGGGAACACATGGAAGATGAACGCAGACTGTGACAATGTTCAATTGCAACCCCCAGATCCCTGCATTTTAAACCCTAAGAGAGGTATATACACACCCGCACACTCATACAGATACATGTGTATGAACAAATATTCAAAATCAGGGACACCACATGTCAAAGTTTAAGAATTTTGCATTCAAAATCACTAATTATTGGCAGTTACAGCCCCGTAAAGATGCATATTTATAGACAATAAAAGCACTTTTAGGAATTTGAATGCCTGCAAGTATGATGTCATGATTTATATATGCACTGAACACCAGAGGGCAACACAGACCATCAGGTAACCTGTCCTATTGTGTCTACAGTGCGTTTTGCAGAAGAGGCCTGTGCCCTGCTGCTCTCTGTGAAGTTTGAGCCCTGTCATTATGTGGTTAACCCTGAGCCATATGTGAAAAACTGCTGCTATGATGTCTGCTCCTGCGCAGATGGCCAAGAGTGCCTGTATGATGCTGTTCGCAGCTATGCAGCCGCCTGCGCAGCCAAGAGAGTGCTAGTCAACTGGAGGGGGCATGGATTCTGTGGTATATCTCATTCTGTCTGTTTAAAATACTTTTTTGTTGTTGTTGTATTTTACCTTATTTTTCACTACATATGTATTGTCATTCTGAAATTGAGATACATTTACTTGTATGTTATGTCTTGTTTTCTGAAAAATATATCCAAATTAAGTAAGTTTTTGCTTACAACAAGAAAAATCGATCATTTTGACCCACACAATGTATTTTTGGCTATGCTACAAATATATACCTGTGCTACTTATGACTGGTTTTGTGGTCCAGGGTAACATATATTTTAATTTTTTTAATTACATTTATTTTTTTTACTCCATTGGAAGATATTTTTCTTGTTTTAAGTATAAAATGACCTAATTGTGATTTAATTTTTTTTCAAGAAAACAGGTTGACTCATTATGCTTCTAAAGTAAATGTATGTCGATTTAAGAATGTTTAGATATTTGTACTGGAAAACAAGAGAAAAATACTGAGTAAGACAGACATTTTATGCAGCATAATAACACTGCAAAACAGCTGAATAAGCATACTAAAAACGCATAAAGATTTACATAACAAAAGTCAATGGAAGGTCTCCATTAGGACAGAAGACCAAACGTGTGTGTGTGTGTGTTTGGGCAGAACTGACCTGTCCGGATGACCAGGTGTATGAGGTGTGTGGGAGCGTGTGTAATCAGACGTGCCGCTCTCTGTCGCTGCCTGACGGTGATTGCAGATGCTTCTGTGAGGAAGGCTGTTTCTGCCCCAGAGGACTCTTCCTCAGCGAGCGTGTGCCCCTCGAACATTGCTCGTGCCACCATAATGGAGAGATCTTTGAGCCCAACGACATGATTGGGGACCATCACTCCATCTGGTTAGCAGGAAAAACCTACAGTATTTATCATACAGATGCACATACGCTTTCTTTGGTAGCCTGTCGTTTGGTCAAGCATCTGTGTCTCACAGAACTCATAATTCATTATTTTATTTGATATTAAAAATTAAAGTATGTACATGACACAGACTACAGTATTATGTCAGCTGTCTTAATCATATTACTAGTAACCAAAATATTGGCCATACATACTGCATATAAAGATAAACTGATTAAAATATAAAAATGCATTGTTTGTGTATATATAATATCTATAATATATATAATTGTGTGTGTGGGTATATATAGACACACCACACAAAATGTATTATATAATATTACTTTATCAGCAAGGATACAGTAAATAGTTCAAAACAGACAAAGACTTTAATATTGTTACTAAAAATATATATTTTAATTCTATGACAGTCAACTGTCAGTGACTTATAATTAAGTTTGTTTGGAAATGCAGGGTAGAAATTAACATTTGATATTACACATAAAGTGCTTACATGACACATATTTGCATGTGAATTTGAATGGAATGATATGCAGCTTTATAATCTATTATCCTTTTGAAGCTATAAAAAAAATCAGGATTGATTTTATGGCTGTTTGCAGGTTCGACTCAAAAAAGAATGTGCTCCACAAGACCAGTGCCCTTGTTACCATAACAACCGTCCCTACGCCTCAGGACAGAGCATTAATGTGGACTGCAACACCTGGTAAATCAGCCAATCACGACTCATCCTGACACTGTCATATCACTTGGTTGAAAACATCAGCTGACAAGTATTATCATTCAGATTATTGAATTACAGTTGCATTTCCCTTTGCGTCCCAGTGTTTGTGAGAAGCGTGTGTGTCGTGTGATAGGAGAGACACACTACATCAGCTTTGATGGACTCAAGTTCTCATTTCCTGGACCTTGCCAATACATGCTAGCTCAGGTAAAGCCAGTATCCTCGCTCTCTCGCCTCCTCTGTCCCTCATATTCACCTGTTTTCCCTCGTTCTTCTGTCTGCCGAGCAGGATTACTGTAACGGGTTGGACGGTACGTTTAGGGTTCTGGTGGAGAACTCGGCTTGTGGGATCGCAGGCTACCGCTGCAGTAAAAGCATCACAGTGGTGTACATGGGAGGACTGATTGTCATGGAACACAACGAGGTAAAATAAAAACCTTTCATCTTCACATCATGTGTGAAGTAAAAGCATACAGACCTCCTTTCTCTGTTGTCTCTTTCTTCTGCAGGTGAGGATGAAGAAGCCCGTGTTTACAGAGACAGCGGTTGAGATTGTGCGCTCTGGACAGTATTACATCATACTTCTGGGTAAACACATCTCCATCACCTGGGACACAAAAAAACTGAATCTCACTGCAGATCTAGGACAGTACAGGGTAACACACACACACACACACACACACACACACACATCTGTCTAGCTATCTAAATGAGCACATATCATAGACTTTCTTTTTAATTTTTAATGAAGTTATTTATGAATAATTTTAGCATATCCCCTAAGTGAGTTTTTGTCATATTTAGCTCGTTAACCCTAATAAAATCATTTTAAATTCAAATTATTTATGAATAAAAAATATTTTTGATTCATTTTATTTTTAAGCATGTTCTCAAAGTGAATTCTTGTCAGATTTATTAAGAGTAACCGCAAATGTAAGTTTAAAAAGGGTTTTATTGATGAATCAAAATTTAAAATCAAAATGATATTAATATTTTTATCTTTGAATTCTCCAAAGTGAGTTTGTGACATTTATGAATAAAAATGATTTATGAATCAAACTGTATTCGTAAAAATTAATTATGAATAAATTATTACCTTTGCGCTTGTCCTCAAAAGTGAGTTTTTGCCATGTTTAGCAAGTTAACTCTAAAAAGTAAAAATATTTTTATATTTAGAAATGATTCATGAATCCAAATGTATTTATGAAATATGATTTACTAATTATTTTTACCTGGGTTTTTGTCAGATTTTACTAGTTTAAAAAAAAAGTTGAAAATGATTTATGAATAAAATAAAGTAAGAATATTTTTTACTCGCCCATTTAGGCAAAGTCCCCAACGAATATGTCATATTTAGCCAAAAAGGTAACCCTAAAGTTCAAAAATAATTTATGAAGCAAACTGCATTAATTAAATATGATTTATGAATAATATTTTAGTTTTGAACATGTCCCCAAAGTGATTATTTGTCACATTTAGCAAAAGGTAACCCTAATTAAATAATGGTTAGAGTTCAAAAATAATTTATGAATCAAAATGTATGAATTAAATATGATTTATGAATCATTTATACCATTCATCATGTTCCCAAAGTGGAACAAACTCAAATTTGTTCCCATAGTACAATGAAATTTAAATAAAAAATGAGTTAATTCCTAAATGATAACACACACACACATAAATTCTCTGTTTACACAACTTGATTATCTAAGGTGAGAAATTAAGAATGAGCTTAAAATATTTTGTGTGTGTGTTTTTAAGGGGAAAGTATGTGGCCTTTGTGGAAATTTCGATGGCAATCAGAATAATGATCTGTTGAGCAGCAGTAATCAGATGGAAGTGGACACTGCAGACTTTGGAAACTCCTGGAAAGTTTGGACCCAGCTGTGCTGACGCTGTTCATGGCATCACAGCCTGAACTAGAGTGTCTTCTGACAGCGACTCAGACTATAGAGGCATCAACTGACCTCATATTTTGACGTCTGTGTGCAGGTTGTGTCTCAGTGCAGCACATGGTGAAGCTGGTGACGGTGGAGCAGTCCTGCCGTGTGCTCACCAGCACCATCTTCAGGGAGTGCAATAGCGTGGTTGGTAACATTTATACTCAACACAATAAATGTAAAAAAATATATATAAACATATATTTCGTCACAATTCAAATTACGAAAATACATTGCCATGTGGTCATTACTCCTATTGCTTGCACTTTTTTGGTGGACCTGGAGCCGTACTGGGACATCTGTACTCATGACACATGCTCGTGTCCGTCTGTGGGTGATTGTGCATGTTTCTGTAACACTATTGCCGCCTACGCTCACGAGTGTGCTCAGAAGGGACTGGTGGTGTACTGGAGGTCCAACGACTTGTGCCGCAAAGTTTAACCACTTATTACACACCCACAATGTTGTTTCAAACCCATCTGACTGAGTTTCTTCTGCAGAACACAAAAGAAGATATTAGGTAAAATGTTTCATACTTTTTTCTACATACAAGTGAATGGTATAGGAAGTGTCAAGCACCAAAAAGACAAAAAAAAAAAAGTACCATAAAAGCAGTTTGAATCAATTGTTCACAGTGTTCCAAGTCTTTTGAAAGTGTTAAATAGTTTTGTTCTAAAAATATTATTTTTATTAATAATTAAGTAAAGGTCAGTATTTACTCCCTGGCATAGATTTTCATCAGCAATATTGAAATAAAAATACATACATAAAAAACTTAAGTACTAAACCCATAGCATTAGTCCTATCATACAGACTAAAAGTAAATATTCAAATGTTTAGTCTTAGAAAAATATTTTTTTAATGTGTAATCCAGGTTAGCATTTTCACGAGAGTTTGAGTAAATTTTGTTTTATATAAACATCTGCTATGAATTAATTTTTACCTTTGAGCATGTCCTTTGGTCCCTCTTAAACAGTGCGTTTTGTCAGATTTTTAGATAAAAAAAATTACTCAAGTTAAAAATGATTTCAGAATCAAAATTTAGTTGTAAAATATGAGTTGGGAAATTGGATTGTAATTATAGTATTTTGCTAGCTATAATAATTTACATTTGTCATTTAGAGACACTTTTATCCAAGAGACTTACAACTGAGAGACAAGGGAAGCAATCAAAATCAACATAAAAGCAATAGCCGTAAGGCAAGTTATTTTTAAATTATAAATAAATAAAAAGGAAAACAGATAGATGGATAGAAAAAGAATAGGAGCAATTACTGTAGAAGGCCTTTTTTGACACCTCCTATATACGCAATATATAGAACTTTATAAGTTCTTTGATAAATATAATATCAATTTTTTATAAATAAAAGAAATAAGTGAAAATACATAAAAATGCACTAAACCTATAATTGTAAACTGTATAGGCCTAAATGCAATGTAAATGATCAAATGTTGGTACATTTCTGAGCCTGGTGAGAACCAGTTCTTATTGTTGGGTAAACTAACCCTTTAATCACATTGTAACTGACTGTTTACTTGCAGCCCTGAGCTGTGAGGAGTTGAATAAGGACGCAGGGGTGGAGTAAACCCCCACCTCCGGGACGTGCCAGAACAAGCCATACCCACGCCCCACTGTGGAAGCGCTTGCCCTCCCACCTGCCAGCACCCTGAGCCTCTGAGCTGTCCTGTCACATGTGTGGAGGGTGCCATGCTGTATGCCCCACCAGCGTAGCCCGCCAATTATACATACTCGACAAGTAAATGACTCTTAGACTCCCAGTTCCTTGCATTCACACGTTCTGTCTGCTTCAATCCCTCAGGGCAAGTTTTAGATGAGGTGCTGAGGAAGTGTGTGCAAAACGTCACCAGGTGTACGGTGTGGTGAAATGACGGAGAGAGGAATCTCCCACTGGAAAACCAGTTTTATCCTAACAAGGACGATCCTCATCTCGAATTATGGTACACCACGTTCGGTTATAATCTCATCACTCATTATTGTATGCGTGTGTGGGAGAATTCACAAAGAAAAATTTTAATCTCAAATTCACATAAAAGCAATGGACTCAGTTTTTTCTGTGGTAGGGGACCATTACATTTTTTTTTGAATTTTACATATTTTTCATGATTTCATTCACCAGAGTCTTCATTACTGTAAAGCAAAATATCATCAATATCATTCTCTGATGTTTACATATTTAGAAGTAAGTTCATTTTAAAAGTAAATACATTGTTACATTACATTATTTTACTATTTAGGTTTCATTTATTTTTATATTTTATTTTTATTTCAGTTTTAGCTTTAGTAATTTTATTATGTGTTTTTGTGATTTGTATTTGTTTTTATTTTTAAATTATTATTTAGCTTTATTTTTAATTTAATAATTACATTTTATTTAATTTCAGTTTTAGCCATTTTGGTACTTCAATTAAAGCTCATTTTATTTCAGTTAGTTGCCAAGAAGAAAAAATTTTCTTCCAGTGTGCTTCGATTTTTTATTTTATAAAAAATATAAATAAATGTATTCATGTTTTAGTATATCTTATTTTATAATAAACAAATGTTTTTCAATGGAGTTTTTTTTGCTATCCAATAACCGCACAGATAAAACAAAAAGGAAAGTCCTTATGATTAGATTTTATTTTATTTCATATTTTAGATTTAAAAGTGGTGTACCATTTTTAAATGTTATTATAAAATATATAAAGTTTATAAATATATATATTCCAAATTACCAATATTGAGGAAATTGTGCAGGGGAACATGGCTAGTTGCCTAGTAGTAAAGAGTTTGATTGACAGGTGATCTACCAGTCAAAATCAGCCATCTGCCTGACAAACAATCAGACAGAAGAGTAGGATAGATTGCCATCTTACGTGGTTGAAATAAAATACGTTCTGATGTTCATTCATGTTCATTTGATGCTTTAAGTAAATATGAAAAGATGATCGGTTAACGTGCCGCTTGAACTGAGGCGCTACAGTGATCTGTCACGACGGACACCTTAAAGAGCCACAAAAGAGTATTTATTGTATGAATTTCTTATTTTCTCGGCTATGTATTTTTTACTGCGTGAGAAGATCGTGTGTAGTGTGAGAGCAGCATGGCTTGTCAGACATAGCAACAGTAACTAAGGCGAAGAGTCAGTTGTCATGAAAATAACTGTAAACATTTTATTATTTTTATAATACAATAAAATCAATTTAAGTGTATAATATTGTCATGTTTGTTATTTTTTCAGTCACTGTGAGAGCAACACGTTGACGTGCGGCCCGTGTCCTGTAACTGGTTTTGCCGCCACACTAGCACCAACCACCATCAGCAACACCCCCACGCCCGCTCCCGTTTTCCACCCCCGGTGCCTGCGACAGAGCGATGGACCTGGCCTTCCTTGTGGATGGCTCCTCTGCTCTGGGTGAAGAAGACTTTGGCTTGGTCAAGCTCTTCGTCCTCCGTGTGGTGGAGCGTTTCCGCATGGGTTCGGCCCACACCCGCGCTACGGTCCTGCTCTTCCACTCCGGCATGAAAAGTTACGACATGCAGGTGCAGAAGTGGATCTTCAGGAAGATGGTGCGCGAGCTGCGTTACAGTGGAGGCGATGTTGCGTTCATGGATGAGGCTATTAAATATCTAGCGGTCTACATTTACAGTAAAAACAAGCGCGAGCATGCGGGCCGCGTTGCCATCTTGCTGACGGCGAGCGCGAATCCTCGGCCCATGCGTAGTACTCAGCGTCTGCTGCGTAAGAAAGACATCACCATCCTCACGGTGGTGCTAGGGCCTGACGTCAACATGGCACAGGTTAATGAGATCACAAAAGCCACGCCCAGCAGTCGCTCATACGTGGTGAGTAGCGTGACGGAGCTGGACGATGAAGCTCTGGCCATCACGGACTACCTCTGCACTTTGGGATTGGATCCTGAACCCCCAAAGAAACCCTCTACTACAAAATCCAGCACCACTTCGGTCACTCCAACCACTACCACCACCTCAAAACTCACCGCCGCCACGATTCCTCCAACCGCTGCCATTGTGACCGCATTTCCCGGGATTCCCAGCCCTGGAATGACACTTCCTCCACCTACTGTTACAACATACGAGGTCGTCTTCCTGTTGGAAAGCTCAGATGCAGTGGGCGAAGAGGGCTTCAATAAAACACGCGACTCTTTGGTCGACGTCATTGCTACGCTTGATCAAAAAGAGGTGGAGAATCTACAGATCACAGTGGTGCAGTACTCCTTCACGGTGACTGTGGTAATCAGCCACATGGAGCTACAGCACAGGGAGCAGGTGTTGCAGAGAATGCAATTTGGTCCAGTTGCGTTGGACCAAAGGTTCGGAGGTCAACACAGGCCATGCTATTCGTTCCATATACGAGACGGTTACTACAGACACGCCCAGTAATACGCCAGACCAGATGGTGTTTCTCATCTTACAGAGCCCTCCGACGGACGTCATTCAGAGGCCTCCGAGCTCCGCTCATAAGAAAGTGTATCCTATAGGGATCGGCCAACAGATTCGATACGAGGATCTGGCACAGTTGAGCTTCCCGGATAAACTGATTATGTTGGACAATCTCTCGCATCTTAAGATACTGCGGCCCATACTGATCAATATTAGTAAAACCATCAGAAGGCCTGTGTTGCCCACACTGCCCCCTTCAGGTCAGATACAACAGCGCTACACTCTTTTCGTATACTGTCGCATTCTAGGACTGCACAATTTAGGGGAAAAAATTAACAGCGGAAAAAAGCTCTAGGTTTGCTTTTCTTTTTTGTAGGGCTACACAATTTGACCAAAATATTGTGATATATCAATATAATTGTAAAATAAAAATGTATCATATTTATGATTACTATATTATTACTAAATTACATAGGCTTAATTATATAAATATTAATATTTAATTATCATTAATCTAACAATACATGCAATAACATCATTTTGACACTTCACTCAGGTAACACAGATGAGACTTTAAATTCACCAAGATCTTTGAATTTCCCAAGCGAGCACATGATACCTCTCGCACCCTGATTCCATCCTCCTCAGGACAGTACGCAGCTATGACAGCAGAGACAGGAACAGTGATTTTGGACACATTCTGTGATACATCTCTCGTTACATAGGCCTTCAACATATTAATATGACACACTCTGGTCTTACGTTTCCTGTCAGGTGTATCGATGACATAATCAGTGTCACTTAGTTTCTGCTTGATCGTATAAGAACCAGAAAACTTTGCTTGTAACGGTGACGTAGACAGAGGAAGAAATACAAGCACCAAATCACCTTCCTGAAAATTGCGATAAACACTCTATCAAAGTGCATTTACATTTTCGCCTGAGTGCTGCTCAATTTCGAAAGTGCTACTTCACAAGCTCTATATAAACGTTCTCGAAAGGAATTTACATACTCAAGTACACTAGTTTGTGGTTTTGTCTCATTCAACAATTGCTCTCGCAACAATTTCAATGGGCCACGCACAGTGTGCCCGAACACTAATTCGGCCGGACTGAACCCCAAGGATTCTTGAATGGTCTCTTTCACAGCGAACAGGACCAACGGAACACCCTCATCCCAATCCTTCCCTGTTTCGAAACAATACGAACGCAACATACTCTTTAACATCTGGTGAAATCGTTCTAGTGCCCCCTGTGACTCTGGATGGTAAGCACTAGAAAATGTATGCTTTACAGACAGACAGTTCAAAACCTGGGCAAACAGCTTAGAGGTAAAATTTGTACCTCGGTCTGACTGCATGACCCTGGGAATGCCAAATATAGAAAAGAATTTAATCAGTTCTTTTGTCACGTTTTTAGCTCTAATTGTACGCATAGGAATCGCCTCAGGATACCGAGTAGAAGCACACGTTAGTGTTAACAAGTACTGATAACCAGACTTTGTCTTTGGTAATGGACCAACACAATCAATAATGATTCTCTCAAATGGTTCCGACAGCACAGGAATAGGATGAAGAGGAGCATTAGGAATTCCCTGATTAGGTTTACCAGCTAACTGGCATACATGACATGAACGACAGTATTTGGAAACTGCTGATTTCAACCCAGGCCAATAAAAATAACGAATGATGCGATTGAAAGTTTTATTTACTCCCAAATGGCCAGAGAGAGCATGATCATGAGCCAAACGCAGAATCGGTTCACGATAATTATCAGGGACCACTACCTGAAATACAGCTTTCCAGCTCAGATCCTTCCCTGATGGAAACCATTTACGCATGAGCACCCCATCTTCCCAAACGTAAACCACATCCCTATTCGCTACTTCATCTTTCTCTACAGCCACATTAACACACTTATCTAATGATGGATCAGCTTTCTGCCAGGCAGCCAGCTGCTCCCTCCCTGTTCCCAGCAGAGATTCAAGTCGGACTGCAACATCCTGATCAGGAATACAGACATTAGAAAAAATATCGTGCACACATTCCTTTTTGTCAACTCTATCAGTCATGAATGTTTCAGACACATCTAGAGCATCATCAAACTTTCTAGTCTGAGCACGCGTTACCGCGCAGGCAGAAAAGACAGACGGAAATTGTTGACCCACATCAATCGGTTCACACAACCCAGCCACATCTGGCGTGTCCACTACAATAGGCCGAGGAAACACCTTACCACCAGCTATATCGTTACCCAAAATCAGATCGACTCCCTCAACAGGAAGCTGAGATCGTACTCCTAACTTCGTGAACCCTGTAAACAAATCAGACTGGAGAAACTGAATGCAAAGGCACTTTAACACAACCAAGCTCAATGCCACGGATTAACACGCTCGCTCCGCAGTATGACTGTTCAGAAAATTCTAGTGCACTTTCCAAGATGAACGACTGAACCGAACCCGTATCTCGCAAGATTGTAATCGGCTTCAAATCTCCCTGCTCCTCTGAAAGAGATACAGAACCATTCGTAATAAATGGGCAGTATAACTCAGTATGTGAACTAGAAAACTGAGACGGCATGGAAGCAGTATGGACCAAAGCAACTCCTTTTGGTTTCGCAGGAGGCTTACCCTGATTCCAACGCTTACAGTCTACAATTAAATGTCCTGGCTCACGGCAAAAAAAAAAACCACACGAGTCTTTCTCCCTCACGAGACATTTGTGTTACGAAACACATTCGACATGGCTCCTCTACTCCCTCGTGTTCCCTTACCCTTATTAAAAACTCTCGAGCGGTTTCTCACAGAAAATTCAACAGATGAACCATTTTTCTCTCTACACACAGACGGAGTAAAAACTGTTTTGTGCGTGAGCTCAAATTCATCTGCCAAAACAGCAGCTTTCGTCACGGACAATACCTTTTGCTCATTTAGATACACAACAATATCCTCCGAAACACAACTTTCAAAATCCTCCAACAATAAAAGTTCTCTTAACTGCTCAAACGTGGTAACTCTGCTTGCTGTACACCATTTATCAAACAACAGTTTTCTCACGAGCAAACTCACTAAATGTTTGACTGGCTATTCTCTGATGGTTTCGGAATCTCTGACGATAAGCTTCAGGTACTAATTCATAGGCTCACAACACCGCAACTTTGACAATATCATAGTCCAGACTTTGCTCGATAGGTAAAGCTGTATACACTTCCTGAGCTTTACCCACTAACTTGCACTGCAGAAGCAACGACCACAACTCTTTCGGCCAATGCAAGGTAGCTGCAATACGCTCAAAAGCGACGAAGAAAGAATCTATCTCAGTCTCTCTAAAATGAGGTGCAAGTGTGACATTTACTCACATCAAGACTGGTTACAGACAAAGTAGCGTGTGGCGGACTTTGCTCCGATACAGCTGAAACTGACGCATTCACTGGCGAACGAGGAGATGGAGGTCTAGACCTAGGCATAGGCACAGGTGCATTAGATTGCTCTTTGGCTTGTAAAGTCCTAGGCTAGTAATTGTAAAAGTGCTACAGGCCTGTAACTCCAAAGTCGAAAGTGAGAGCAGCTGCCCCACAATCGAGAATGCCGATTCTTACACTCCTGGTGCAGAGATCCAACTCGCCTCAACGTAATCGCAACATAGGATCAAACGAGATGATATGGATCGATGTAGGAAAAGAAAACGTTTCCTCACACCCCCCCATACTCCGCTCAGCACTCTTCCGTGGTAACCCTTCCACAGATTCATCCGGCAAAATTCCAGCCTCTACCAACTTGTTATACAACTTCTCTTTAACTACCTGTTTTGGCCCCTCCCTAGGAACAGAAAAATTAAAGAAATCCGCAATCTGCAACAAATCAGCCTTACGACACTTGTTAAAGACCTCCGTAGTAGGAGATAACGTAAACAACATTAAATCAAATTCCATATTTGACCGTAACTTCGTCCCGCACCACAAGACAATTACCAGGCAAACAAATGCATGGTTAATTCCGCCAAATACCTTCATTGATACGTACTGAATGAATCCGCAACATATGGTACCTTCATTAACAAGCCATAAACAAATCTCCAAGTCATCTTACCCTTCACTGATACGCCCAAATAAACCTCCACAATGTATTACCTGCTCCAAACGAGTCCCTAATTTATGTTATCCGCAACAGACGAACGCCCCATTTAGACCATCCGTGACGAACAACCGGCCGAACGAGCCCCCAATTTATGTTACGACCCTGGTCTAGGTCAGGACCGCAACATAAACGACACAAAGAACAAGACTGGCTGTTTAAGTACTCATTTTAATTCTCTTTGAATCTTTGATCAATTTTATTTTTTGTTTTTTTTTGTTTTTTTTTTTTTTTTTTTTTTTTTTTTTGTTTTTTTTTTTTTTTTTTGTTTTTTGTTTTTTTTTTTTTTTTTTTTTTTTTTTTTTGTTGTTTTTTTTTTTTTTTTTTTTGTTTTTTTTTTTGTTTTTGTTTTTTTTTTTTTTTTTTTTTTTTTTTTTTTTTTATTTGTTTTTATTTTTTTTTTTTTTTTGTCTTTTTTTTTTTGTTTTTTTTAGTGCGGTAGCAGTTTGGAAGAGTAAACAACATATCACCACAAAGAAATAAAACAAATTAAGAAACAAGGTAAATTATCAGGGGTGAGCAAATGCCAAAACAATAAACAAACAACACTCGAACTTCCCATAAAGAAACTAACTTCCCTGGGAATCAAAATAAAGAAACCAAAATACAACAGATCTAACCTCACTCCTTGTCTACCCAAAAACAGGAGAAAAGGATAATGGCCAAGTGGCCTATAAAAACAAATAAGGCACTCACCCCCTACAGCCTCACACGTGGCTTACAAACATGAACAGTGAAACATTGAAGTTAAAGACATAAGGCTCTCACAACACATGGAGCTAACAGCACTCCGTTAGAATATAGACTTGAGATCTCACAGCATTTTCACTACAACTTAACACACAGTCTTAACACCAGAGCAATCAAAGAGAGACATACAGAGCAATGATCATAGCGAGCAGCAAGAGTGAGAGCGCCCTCCAGTGAGATCCGGGGGAATTTATAGTACAGGTCTCGTCTCTGGTCCACCCACCAGCAGTCTCTCATTAAGCCTTGAACCAATCCTGGTAGAGAGGAGACAACAGGAACACATCCACAGCATACAATACGTCTTAGACGTAACACCCCCACCCTTAGAATTACAAATAAATAATTTGTAACACAAAAACAGAACGATTCTTAACTCTCAAGCTTACTTGGAGCACGCGACAAAGCGTCAGCAATCACATTCTCACATCCTTTCTTGTGCCGAATTTCCAGGTTAAAACCTTGGATCAGAAGAGACCAGTGCATCAACCTCTGGTTTGAATTTGACATTCGAAAGAGAAACACAAGGGGGTTATGGTCAGTAAACACCAAAATAGGAACAGTACAAGCGTCAAGATATATTTCAAAGTGTTGGAGTGCCAACAACAGTGCAAGGGCTTCTTTTTCGATGGTGCTGTAATGCTGCTGTGACTTCGTGAATTTTTTTGAGAAGTAACAGATTGGGTGATCAATTCCCGCAGCATCTTCTTGAATAAGAACTGCACCTGCTCCTACATTACTTGCATCCACTTCCAATTTGAATGCTCTTAAGAAGTTCGGAGCGGACAAAACTGGGGCACTAGACAACAACGTCTTGATAACATCAAAAGCTAGTTGACACTCTGTATTCCAATCAAACACTTTGGACTGACTCAACAGATTTGTGAGTGGTGATGCAATCTCAGCAAAATTTTTGCAAAAGGCACGATAATATCCTGTCATTCCCAAGAAACGACGTAACTCCCGTTTTGTGGTTGGAGCTGGGAAATTAACAATACACTCAACTTTCGCCTCCACAGGATGCACCTGTCCTTGACCCACCCGTTTTCCCAAATAGGTCACGACAGCTTTACCAAACTCACACTTGGCAAGATTCAAGGTAAGTGATGCAGCATTTAACCGTTCAAACACTGAACAGAGACTTATCAAATGCTGTTCCCAGTCAAATGAGTAAACAACAATGTCGTCCAAGTATGCTTCACAGTTCTCTAGTCCAGCCAGCACAATTCTCATCAAGCGTTGGAATGTAGCGGGTGCGTTTCGCATCCCGAAAGCCATCCTCTTGTACTGAAGGAAATGATCAGGCGTGACTAAGGCGGAAATTTCTGAGGCCCTGGCCGTCAGAGGGACCTGCCAATAACCTTTTAATAGGTCAAGCTTAGTCACAAACTTTGCAGCGCCAACCCTGTCAATACAGTCATCCATCCTTGGTAAAGGATAAGAGTCAGGTTTCGTGAAGGAATTAACCTTACGGTAATCTGTGCAGAATCTAAAATTTCCATCGGACTTCGGCACCAGCAGACATGGTGAGCTCCACGAACTCGAACTTGGCACAGCAAAACCATGTTCTAGCAAGTATGCAGATTCTTCTTGCATTATTCTTCTTTTGACTGGGCTTACACGGTAAGAGTTCTGTTTGATGGGGGAACAACCACCCCCATCAATGTCATGCTCCAACACTGTGGTTTCACTAGGCACATCAAAGAAAAGAGAAAGAAACTTTTCAATTAAAGCAATAATTTAAATATTGTAAAATAAATGTGTGTGTATATATATATGTGTGTGTATATATTAGTGCTGTCAAACGATTAATTGTGATTAATCGCATCCAAAATAAGTTTTTGTTTACATCAAATGTTTGTGTGTACTGTGTATATTTATTATGGATATGTAAATACACACCCGGCATGTATATATTTAAGAAAAAAGTGTTATGTTTATATATAAAAAATATTTATATATAATATAAATATATGAATATAAATATATACATGTAAATATTTTGAAAATATCTATCTATAGTCTATTATAGTATATATTGATAGTATAGTAGTATTAATATAATTAGTATAGATTTATATGTCTGTTTTAAAACATATTTTTACTCAATTTTACGAAAGGAATACCCATAAAAATTAGCATTTTCTAATTATATATAAAATGCAGATGGAGCTATAACGTTGTGATTTATTTAGTTGTAAAAAAAAAACTGTAACACACTTTTAAAAGAGGATACAGCCTGTATACAGGTGTCCAAGACAGGGGGAACCGGTTCTTCAAAGAAAAAAAAAAGTTTAAAAATCAAATATATAATACAAGATAAGATAATATGGTCCTCGGTCCAGAATATATAAATTATATATTATATTTAATATATAAAATAATATAATCTTGATTTTTACTTGATTTAGCTGTTTTTAATGATGTTTTTTGTCTTATTTTAATTAATTTTAAGTCATCATATATGCTTTCTTTTAAATTGCATTTATTTTCATCACTGTCTATTTCACTGCATGCTCTCTTTATCTCAGTTCTCAGATTTGTTATTGACAGTGAGTGTGACTTCTGTAATTTCAAAGAATGAAAGCTAAAGGAACGGTGAGGCAGCAGAGAGAGTGACTGCTGTGGAACAATTAAATAGAATGATGTAATTCTCTCAATTAGTGTGGAAATTGGCTGGCAAATGATGCAGAAACATAATGCTGTACACAAAATGATCAAAAATGGATTTGGATCGGTCAGTGGCAGTGGAGCAGTGCTGCTGCTAGCCTGGACGTACTGCTCCTAAATGACATATACACTAGTCTATTAATACCTCACTCTAATTTAAATGTCAAAATGACTAATTTCAGATGACATATCAAATTATCTTATACATTTTTGGTACTACAGGAAGTTTTTTTTAATATAGTAGTGAACACATGACAAATTGTGCTGGCTTGACTATCCGACTGTAACTGTCAGGAAACCATGAAGAACACCTTAGCAACCATCTACCAACTTCCTAGTAGCTATGCAAAACTTCCTGTCAGCTACCTTGCAAATACTTAGAAAATCTCACCCAGAACACCCTAGCAACCACTTAGAACACCTATGCAACCATTTATCAATTTCCTAGTAACCCATACAAAGCTCAAGCCGATATTTGAATTTAGTCATTTCTAGCTGTTGGATGCAAAGATGCATGGATGCTTAAGGAGTGAATACATATGCTTTCTTTTTTGTTCTTCTATCTCTCTGTGTGTGTGTGTGTGATTGATCAGTGCCATGTTCAAAGCCCATGGACGTGCTGTTCCTGCTGAGAGCCTCTTTTGATAACCAGTTTGAAGACTTGAAAACGTTTGTGAGAACCTTCATAAAGAGCACAAATATCGGTAAGTCTCAATAAGACTGATTTTTTATTTTGTGTATACATTTAAATGGTTACTTCTAGAGTTGTACTCATCTGTGTTGCAGGTCGCAATGACACACGTAGCAGTGAGAGTGTATGGGGCGAAATCAGCAGTTGCAGTCACATGGAGAGATGAACAGACAGAAGACAACCTTCTCAAGCTTTTAGAAACCTTACAAAGCAAGACAGACAACACACCAAGACTGGGTAAATATGCCGCGAAGACACAGCAGGTACAGTACAGCCTGACAGTTAAAATATACGCCACGCTACGTTCCTTCCTCTGTCTCTGCAGGAGCTGCTCTGCGATTGGCTGTGCAGACAGCCGTTTCCTCCACCAGCGGGGGACGGATGGGCATCCCTAAAGCTGTGGTTATGGTTGTGACTGACAGGTCAATAGACTCGGTGCAAGAGGCAGCAAACGAGGCTCTGACCGCTGGTGGGTGAAATTGTTTTACAGCTTTATCAATGGGCTCTTTTAAGTGGTCTTTAAAGTGATATTCAGGGTTCAACAGAAATGTAACTTTATTGAAATCATATATGGTACATTGTTGATTTCCACTCTAATTTAAACTCCCATCAGACTGTAAAAACAAGCCTTTTTACAATAATGCATAAAGTCTATGGGGCAAGATATTCCAGATTTAAAAACAAAACTGTGCAGCTTGTATTTTTGTTTAAATAATTTTACTGTATATATGAAATGTGATTTATTTTTAAGTTGTAAAGTTAGGGACGTGGAAGTCAAAATTATTTAATTTCTGTGGTAACCGACAGGATGCCACTATGACTTACAAACCCAAGAGCCACCTAGCAAGTACATTTTTTTAAAAATAAAATAATAAATCCCACCATAAATCTATGGTGCAAGTAATTTCATATTTAAAAGCAGAACTGTTCAGCTTATTTAGTTTTAAACAAGCTTGTTTGGTTTTATTTCTTTTCTATGTACAAATAATTATTTTAGAGATACAGAGAGATGAGTTGAAATTATCTTCTGCTGTAATCAACAGCATGTCACTACAAAAGTGTTTTAATGTCATGTTGATATAAAAAAATGCAATCTAAATCTATTTTGAGAATAAAATCATGGTGTTTTGAAGAAAATAACAGGCTTTTCATGAGAATAAAAATTGCAAAGTTTAAAAGAATAAAGTTGTAGCATTATGAGATGAAGTCATAGCATTTTTAGATTACAGTCATGAGAATAATTCATAAGGAACGTAACATCAAAGTGAAGTGCAGTCAGCCACCGGTTGCTACTTCAGATTGCACAAAACAGGCAATTTCCTGAATGTCTGTCTTGTTCCTTCTCATGAATAAATTCAATTTCATAGATAACCATACTAATGACAGTGTGTTGATACAGCAATAGACCAAGGATTTCTTTGTTAGTAAATCCTACACTACGATATAACTACATGCACCACATCCATTTCTTGCATTTATAAAGCTGCCGACTCTAGTCTGTGCTCTACTCCTATTGCAGCCTTTTTCCAGTAATATACATTTTTTAAATATCTACTTTATTTACACAATTTTATGCATTTAAACTCCTAATTTTATGATTTTATTCTCATAACATTATGACTTACAAGCAACTTTTTTGTTGTATACAGGTGTGTCAGTGTTTCCTATTGTACTGGGTAACCAGTATGACCAGACTGAACTGAGCGCGCTCACGGGACGACACACTCAGGACAACATCATCCGGCTTAGCAGCACAGAGTACCTGCTAGCCATGGCTGCCCTCAACCAGACTCGCATATACACACTCTCACACACACGTAACACAATACTATAGCAGTTAGATTACGATGGTGATGATGATGATGTCCCTCAGCGGGTCCTCCTGGAGTGTGTGTGGATGATGAAGGGAATGAATGGAAGGTGAGCTGTGTTTTTTAGTAGGATGCAAAATTCCCATCATTCCATCAACTCCCACAAAAGACCTCCACTTTACAAACATCAGCTGCTGATTTTCTACCATTTAACCTCTTGATCTGATGCAGACTTTCAGAGAAACAATCCATCTTTCACTGGAATCTCGGGATCCATAATCTCTTTCACTGGATCATGCATTCTGGACCAGTAACTTTTGGGGCATTTTCTGAAATTATAAAAACTTATAAAAAAACTTATAAAAAAAAAACGTATAATGTTATAAAGCTCTGGGTTATAAAGTTCCAGGTTTGTAGAGCTGCACAATTTCGCCAAAAATGTTGCGATTATATATCGATATGACTATAATAATAATAATTATAACTGTACTGTAAAAATAATTATTTTATATATGCTGATGATTTTATTAGACAAAATTTTAAAAAAATCCCTTTCATAATGTTCTTGTAACTAAAAAATAAGCATTTAATAAAAAAAAGATATATAATTTATTATTTATTTTTAGTAAAACTAATTATACAATACTAGTATTTATGGATGTCTTAATTTCTTTCCTTTCAAATGTTAAACCATCAAGCTTTTATTTGGGTGAAAAACCACAATCAGTTTATAAGGACTTTTCTTCATGAGTTTGAGAAGATAGTTGTCATGTGTTGCGTTTTCAAATGCATGTTACAAATGACTCAAAGATAGAGCGGATGCAGGGATGGAGTTCGAGATGGTTTTACTTTAAACCGAGCCACTCTGAGCCACTGAAAACACTGGATCATGAGTTGTTCACGTATAAAAGAACACAGTGCTGCACTTCACTCTGAAACACACAGCACATATATTTAATTCAATCACAGCCTTTACGATTGATATTTGCACTTAGCTATTGTGATTTCGGTTTTATTTCGATTAATCGTGTAGTATCTACCGCAGACTAGCAAAGGCTCCTGATGTTCTGGTTTGTACATCTAAGTATCTATTCTGATTATTTCTTTCTATCAGCCTGGGGAGGCATGGTTGTTGCCAGATGGCTGTCACTCAGTGCTGTGCAACCCATCCGGAACGGTAACGGTGCAGAGCCACCGCATCAACTGTGAGAAGATGGAGCCTCCCGTCTGCAAAAACAACCTCCCGGCCCTACGCTAGAATCACACCTGTGGCTGTACCTGGACCTGTCCCTGTACGAACACACATCCCGCACTATACAACAACCAATCCTGTTATGAATCTCACATTAGACACCAGTATATCACACAATACAATGCACCACACCTTTCCTGTGTTAAGTAATAACACCTGCGGGTTTCAACAGTTGTTTTCTTGACTCATTATGTGAGTGGATTGCCAAAAGTTGTAATTTTTACTCAATCTTGGCATAAAAATGCAAAATTTTTCAATCATGCACTGAAGCCAAGTGACAAGAATTTAGAGTATTACTGTTTAAATTTTGAAAATTGCATGAAAATGCATGACCTTCTAGCTTTAATATGCATACTTTCATTCCTACAGGTAGTTGCATGGGCAGCTCCACCGGTCACGTTGTGTCATTTTCGGGTGCAGCTCTGAAGCTGAGAGCTGCTTGCTCCTATTTGCTGCTTCGCTCAGGAGGGGCGGAGCTAGTGTTGCATACAGCTGCCTGTCAAAGCTTGCCCAATCAGATCTGCATGAAGAGTCTGGAGCTGAGGGAGGGTGGGATGAGTGTGGTGCTACATGACATGAAGGTTGATACACTGCAAAAGCATGCATAGTGCATGCAAAGTTCACTAAGTTATCAGAGAGGGTCAACAATTTGTCTGTATTGCAGGTGACTGTGGGCGGTGTGATTACCGCTGTCCCATTCAGGAGTGACTGTGACAAAAATTAGTGCAATACTGCACCAGCTGAGATCAGAGCAGCATGGATTCACACTCGCCTTCACTCCCCACAGCAATGAGTTCATGGTCAATATGGACATCGCCGTGAAATCCAACACCACTGGCTTATGTGGTAAATACACTTCCTTTAAGCTTACGACTAGTTTTTTGAGTTTGATTGCTTAGGAGAGTATAAGTCTGCCTGTATCATGTTGTGTGCTATTCAAAATTAATTATTCTAAATTTCATTTACATTTCTAAAAAATATTTAAGATTGCATGCAAAATGATCAAATTCAAATTTGAAGAATTATGAAATAGGTATGAAACGAAATTCATATACAGTGGGGCAAAAAAGTATTAAGTCAGCCACCAATTGTGCAAGTTCTCCCACTTAAAAAGATGAGAGAGGCCTGTAATTTTCATCATTTGGTATACCTCAACTATGAGAGACAAATGAGAAAAAAAATCCAGAAAATCCAGGATTTTTAAAGAATTATTTGTAAATTCCTCGGTAAAATAAGTATTTGTCACCTACAAACAAGCAAGATTTCTGGCTCTCACAGACCTGTAACTTCTTCTTTAAGAGTCTCCTCCTCCACTCGTTACCTGTATTAATGGCATCTGTTTGAACTTGTTATCAGTATAACAGACACCTGTCCACAACCTCAAACAGCCCCCCCCCCCCCTCACACCTCCAAACTCCACCATGGCCAAGCCCAAAGAGCTGTCAAAGGACACCAGAAACAAAATTGTAGACCTGCACCAGGCTGTGAAGACTGAATCTGCAATAGGTTAGCAGTTTGGTGTGAAGAAATCAACTGTGGGAGGAATTTTTAGAAAATGGAAGACATACAAGACCTGATAATCTCCCTCGATCTGGGGCTCCACGCAAGATCTCACCCGTGGGGTCAAAATGATCACAAGAACTGTGGGCAAAAATCCCAGAACCACACGTGGGGACCTAGTGAATGACCTGCAGAGTGCTGGGACCAAAGTAACAAAGGCTACCATCAGTAACACACTGCGCCGCCAGGGACTCAAATCCTGCAGTGCCAGACGTGTCCCCCTGCTTAAGCCAGTACATGTCCAGGCCCGTCTGAAGTTTGCTAGAGATCATTTGGATTATCCAGAAGAGGATTGGGAGAATGTCTTATGGTCAGATGAAACCAAAATATAATTTTTTGGTAAAAACTCAACTTGTCGTGTTTTGAGGAGAAAGAATGCTGAGTTGCATCAAAGAACACCATACCTACTGTGAAGCATTGGGGTGGAAACATCATGCTTTGGGGCTGTTTTTCTGCAAAGGGACCATGACGCCTGATCCGTGTAAACGAAAGAATGAATTGGGCCATGTATCGTGAGATTTTGAGTGAAAACCTCCTTCCATCAGCAAGGGCATTGAAGATGAAACGTGGCTGGGTCTTTCAGCATGACAATGATCCCAAACACACCACCCGGGCAACGAAGGAGTGGCTTCGTAATAAGCATTTCAAGGTCCTGGAGTGGCCTAGCCTGTCTCCAGATCTCAACCCCATAGAAATCTTTGGAGGGAGTTGAAAATCCGTGTTGCCCAGTGACAGCCCCAAAACATTACTGCTCTATAGGATATCTGCATGGAGGAATGGGCCAAAATTCCAGCAACAGTGTGTGAAAACCTTGTTAAGACTTACAGAAAACGTTTGACCTCTGTCATTGCCATCAAAGGGTATATAACAAAGTATTGAGAGGAAATTTTGTTATTGACCAAATACTTATTTCCACCATAAATTGCAAATAAATTCTTTAAAAATCCTCAATGTGATTTTCTGGATTTTTTTTCTCATTTGTCTCTCATAGTTGAGGTATACCCTATGATGAAAATTACGTCCTCTCTCATTTTTAAGTGGGAGAACTTGCACAATTTGGTGGCTGACTAAATACTTTTTTTTTTCCCCACTGTATCGATATATATCTAGGAGAGAGATAGAGATGGAGAGAGAAAGATATATCTATATTATATATATTTCAATCTTATATGCCATGAAAAAAAATGTTTTAAACAGTTGTTAATACAAAGGTGTCTATTTATCTAATCAGATGGTTTATTTCCCTACATTATATTAACATTAAGTGTATAGGCCTATATAATCTATGTAATCCACCTATAGAACGTTTATTTATTTCAATAGTTTAACATGTATTATGTTTCTTAGAATTTAGAATTATATTTGAATTTAAAAATTGAATGTGTGTGTGAATATGTATGTATTATTCATATGTATATATAACACACACCACACACAACATAAAGTTTAAATTAAATCGTTAATCTTTTTCTTAATAGTTATAAATTTTATATTGAATTTATATTGAATATATATTATATATATATAATCTGATTATATATAATTTGTTAAAAATATACCACACACCCAGTAGATTTCTTTTAATATTTAAATGTTTCTTCTTTTGCGAATGTTAAATTTTATTATTAAATAATAATTTATTTTGAAAAAACGATATGCCGAATTTCCCTTTGAACGCAGATTCTCTTTTTCTGTTTTTCATTCGAATTTAAAGTCCCCAATTCACATCCTGTGGGGTGTGGCATTCCATGAAACACCTGAATCGAAATAGAGCCATTTTTTACACTTTCCTAACCTCCCATACAATTTTTCCCAACCACCCATAGCGTATGTGTGTGATGTCCATAACTTTGCCCATCTCTGTCTCAGGTTCCTGCTCTGATGATCAGACAGGTCTAGTGTTATCTGATGGCCGTGTGACCACAGACCCTGTCGTGTATCTGAAGGGATGGGCTCTGGGCGAGTGTGTCCGGCATCAGGAGGTTCAGTCGTGTGCTGCGGGGATGACGGAGGGCCCGACGGAGGGCCCGGGACTCAAATGTGTTGAGTTCTGAGGAGTTCAGACGCTGTCACGCGCTGGTCCCCCCCACAGGACTATGTGCAGATCTGCTGGACCGTGGCCTGCCAGCCTAATGCTGTGTGTGACCTTGTTACCGCGTACAGCAGAGTGTGCCGTCAGCAGGGGAGTGTGTGTGGACTGGAGGACGCCCACCCTCTGCCGTGAGTCTTCTGTGATGAATGAGTCATGAAGTGAAGCCGCGAGGACCCTGCGTGTCTCAGCTCAGTGAGATTGTGCTACTTTGATCAGCGTGCCTGAGAAAGAACAAACGGGAGTTACTACAGATCTGTGTGCTGTAATGGAAGTCTCAAGGTTGAAAGAAAGTTAAATTGGAAGCATACATCATATAGCATACAGTGGCTGGTATTATGGAATAGTTGCCCCAAAATGAAAATTATGGCATTATTTAATCACCCTCATGTCGTTCAAAGCCTTGCTGTTACAACCACAAAAAGAGACATACATTTGCTATCTTGCCATCCAACAGCAGTTCATAGTGACCAAACTCCAAAAAGGACAATAAAATACTGTACAAGTACTACAAAAGAAGTCTTCTGAAGATATACCATAGATTTTTGTGATAAAAAAGACTTTTAACGATATTTTTAGTCATTAATCACTTATTCTTCATCTCTGTTAAATCAGTATTATTTCTATACTACTATATAGTTTTTATTAATAATTTGAATTAGCTTTATTTCATTTATAGAGCTTTTTTTATGTAATTTAAAAAGTTTTGGTGATTGTCCCCTTTTTAAATATTATTTTTAATTTTTGCTTACATTTTTATTTCTGTTGTAGTTTTATTAATTTTAGGACTTCTCTTAGCTAAAAAATTACTGGTTTTCGTTTATTTTATCATAACACTGCTTCTTTAGATTAAAAAGAAAAAAAAAAATAGAATTAGAAAATTAATATATATATATTTAAATTAACATAAAAAACGAATAAAGAATTAATTAAACATTTTAAGATAAAATAATCCTTTCAAATAAAAAATAAATGTTGTGTTTCATGGAGAAAAAAACAGCATGTTTGAAACAACATGAAGGTGAGTATTTAGTGATCAGAATTTGAGATCATCTAAATTTATCCCCTTATGGTGTTCAGTTCATCATTGTACATTATTAAAGGTCTCATGAAAATGTAAGACCTTTCTCCACCTCCATTTCTCCAATTTTCCTTTCTGCGATTACACAAGTCACATGACATGATATCCAAACATTTATTCTGGACAAAATCAAATCTCTCCCCACGTTCTTACAGTATATTCTCGTTTTTAACTGGAAAATGTTGCATTAACAGACTTAAAAATGTTGTTAATGGCATTTTATGTCATTAAGACTTTTGTGTTCTACTTGAATACACTTGATTTACTTGAATTTCCCATTGTATTTTCTGTGCGTAGCCATGTCATGCTCAGACTCAATGGAATACGCTGCGTGTCGAACCGGATGTTTGGAGCAGTGCGGACGGAGCCAGTTCAGTCCTGGTGACATGATGGGTGATGGTTTAATGAAGGACAATGGATCAGTGTGCTTGAACACTCCCACAGAAGGCTGTTTCTGCCCTGAAGGGTCCGTGTTAATGGGAGATAAGTGTGCAAGCAAAGAGACCTGCAGCCAGTGTGTGGACCACCATGGGAAAACCCACAAAGTATATTGATTTTACCATTTATTAAACATCACGCCTTTATGATATTGCTATTGCCACCACTTTATAAAACCAATAAGTCTCTGTCAGTCTCATGATCCTGGTGTGTGTGTGTTTCAGTTTATGGAAAGCCGGAATCCTGAGGAAAACCCCTGTCTTCTGTGTGTGTGTCTGGATCAGCAGCGCATTAACTGCACAGCATTGCCCTGCACCAATGCTAAAGGTAAAGACACAATGTGTGTACATTCTCTCTCACTATCACTCTCGTTGCACTACACGATTAACAGGCCCCATTTCCTTGAAGTGGTTTCTCAGTGTTTGTTGTCATGGCAACTGTTCTGGCTTCGCCCCAAGTGTGGACAATGTGAGTTTCTTCGAATACGGGACCACAGTGCCTGCCCTGATATGAGTGTGTGAGCTAGAACACACATCTAAACAGAGAATACAAAATAATTGTGCATTTATACATTTTAACGTATCCTAATGGACATTCTACTCATATATGATATATATATATAATATATATCAGTATATATATATATATATATATATATATATATATATAATATTATATATATATATTATATATATATCTAACATCGATATATACCTATATATATATATATAATTATATACTTATGTATAGTATATGTATATATACATATATATATATAAATATATTATATATATATATATATAATATATATATATATTGTATATACTATGTATTATACATCTATAGATCCATATATATATATAACAGATATAGATATATAGTATATTATTATATCATATTATATATATAAATATATATACATATGATATATATATATATTAGATATATATGATAATATATATATATGGACTGTCAAATCATTAATTGTGATATATATTAAATATTACTACAATATATTTCTTAAATCTTCGCTGTATGTATAATTTATCGTGATTAATCAATTTGACAGCTGTTATTTTAAAAATACTTATTTCATACGCCTGACTTTTTTTTTAATGGGTTACACGAATGTACCATCATTAATTAATGGAAATAGAAAACTTATACAATTTAACAACAATTGATTTAACAAAAATTAAATTTTTTGGGCCCTACAAAGATGTAATGTTTTCCCAAATTCTGTGGATTCTGATTTTTCTAGATTCTTTTTAATATTCTTTTTAATTTAATAATCAAAATCATGTGTAATCAATTGATTTCATAAAACTTTAATAATGTACGACATTTTTACAATAATAGAGCCCTATGAGTTTTTATTTTTTTCTCTGTTTTATATTTTGTGCTTGAGTACTGTATGTATATAAAACCGTGCCACACAGAGACGCAGAATATGCAGACTTCATATTTAAACAGAAGTCTTTTTGGGCTTTAAAAATGGGAATTAACTGTAATTCACCTTTTATGACTGGATTCCGCAATTCCACCCACCTGTTCTGAGACATGAAAACCATTGGGCCTTAGATATGTGATGCTTTTACCACTCATACTCACAGATATGATACACTTGATGGCTCTACCACATTATAGTGTTGTTAATCTACTGTGTGTGTCTATAGTGTGTGACCCGAACTGTAAGCGGTCAGATTCCACTCACTACGCTCACGGGCTCAGTGTCGTCCTCACAAACCCAGGAGATTGTCTGCCAGTTTACCAGTGTGGTGAGAGCACACACACACACACACACACACTCTCATTTGTTTCACAAAGATGGTTTTCAATCACATCAATCTCTTTCACCGCCCTCACTCAGTTTGCAAAAAGGATCTGTGCCCTGTGACAACAAAACCATCCTGCCCTGCATACAAGAAGCTGTTGGTCACACCGTCGGAGTGCTGCGATTCATACATATGTGTGTGTGACTGTCAAAACATCACTCGCACCTGCCCCCCGGGTTACATCACGAAGACCACCGCCAATGATTGCGACTGCATAGAGGTCACCTACACGCCCGATAAGGTTGGCACGCTTTTGCGCTCTCGCTGCGCATGTGTTATTCACTTGCCCTTGCATCTCCATGTCCTAATGAGTGTACTCTGCAATCAGCATGTAATCGACTATTTATATGTGCAGGTGTGTGTGGTGGACATGGTGAACGCTATGGTCTACCAGGTGGGCAGCAGGTGGGAAGAGAAGTGTGAAACCTGCACCTGCACGGAGCAAGCAGACAGACAGACCGGCCTGCACATAAAAAAAACTATGATGGAAAGTTTGGTAACACTTTACTAAAAGCCTTTATGTATAATGCATTATAAAAGTAGTTTTAATGCATTAATTATGCCTTGTAATACACATTATAATGCATTGTACAATATGAATAATTGTAACCACAGTTGATACATTATAACACTTACCAATTTATTGTTGCACTGTGTTTTAAATGTTTTTTTATTATTATTTACGACTAAATATAATGTCTTACAATGCACATTATGAATAATTAGAACTCAATACCCTTTATAATGCATTATACATAAAGGCTTTAAGTAATGTGTTACCAAAAGTTTTTATTAATATTTTTTAACTCCGCATCCTCAAATTAGATAATATATTTTTAAAATTCAAGATACAGAGCTGCATATTAATTTGTGAACACTGAATATATTATAAAGATCACAACAAGTCACTTTAAAAGATGATATGTAGTGGCATTTACAATGCATTTAAATTCTGTATTGTGACATACTTTATGAATATTCATCCGATTTCATCAGTTTCAGGCTATGATATTATGACTGATTTTTCATAAAGCATGCAACATTATTATGCATACTTTCATAAGGGATTTGAACTAACTCCTAACTTAAAGTATTACATTTTTCTGCACTTATGTATGCACAAAAAAACATTTAAAGTGGTTTCATTCAAATTCGCAATGAAATGGAAGTAAAGACAGATATTTTCTTTCATATCGTGTCATGCATCCAAGTGAAATGGATTATTTGAAAACAAAAAAATGAAGGGTGGGGACTTGGTTCTATCCATCGGTTGTTTAGTGGATTTTGAGATGTGCATGTTGCACTCAAAAATGGGATAAATATGTAAGAACGAGACCGGGTTTAAGCGGAATGAATGATTAGAGAAATCCAACATGCATCACCAGAGAGAAGTTTTTTATGAGAAGATTGAGTTATTTTGATTTGACATTAAGAAACAAGTTTAAAAAAATAAGAATATTCATGTACGAATCATTCACAATAAGAACAATAACATGCATTTAGAAAACAAGACACGGTGAACTTCAATTTCATGCTGACTTTAAGGCAAGTCAGTCAATTTGGTGGTCTATTTCCAGTCATGCAAGTTTAACTTTACTAAACAACCTGAATGGAAAAGAACAAAAATCTTATGCTTAAATAACATATTTCAAATCAGGAATAAAATCTGGCAACAATCATATCGTGCTGCTTTGTAATCACACAAAAAAACTATATTTTTCAGTCTGCTCCAGCTAATGCATATGCAGATTCAAGAGTAAACAAACAGTCCATACTTTTATGAGAAAGTCGACTGGCTCTTTTCATTACAATGCAACATAGAAAGTGTTATAATTTCTCACATTATTTTCTATACAAGTGGACCGTCTCCATATATAATGTCTCTTATAATACCTCAAATTATGCAGGATGTTGGATGGTGAGCTATTATTTCTTTTTAGATTTACAAAAAAAAGGGGTTATTTATACATAAATTGATTCCCATATAGTGACCAAATATGATGAACTCTTTTTGATTGTGTCAGTAATTAACCACCTGACAACCACCAAGAACATCGTAGCAACCAAATACCCGGCCAGCTACTCGCAAAAGTATTTTGTTCAGTAAATGTACAAATCTAATCTAATTTCCCTCACCCCTTGGTCATATAAACAAGAGGAAACAATTTAAAAGTGAAGAAAAGCTATTACATTATGATGAAAGGCGCAAATAGGTTTTCTCTTACAATAACAGGCAGTGATGAATCATGCACAGTAAGCCAGGGGACATTTATTTATGATTTCACATTGATTTTGTGTATGCAGGGAACCACATACTCTCACTCAGAGGGCGAGTGCTGCGGTCACTGCCGTAAATCCAGCTGTGTGGAAGGAGGACGTTTGAGACAGGCAAGTATTTAGTGTCTTTTTCCTTTTACATGCAGGTTGCAGAGCAGTGGGTGTCTCCGCAGGACAGATGTGTGTGGAGCGAATGTGTTCAGGTCAATGAGGAAGTGTTCATCCAGCATACAAACGTATCCTGCCACCTCATGGACACGCCAACCTGTCCACTGGGCACAGAGCTCCAGTGCAATACAGTAGAAGACTGCTGCCCGACCTGCCACTGCGGTACAAACAGCTTCACACACACAACTAACACAGAATAATAACTTAATGTCACACATACCAATGATCAATGAACTGATCGAATTTACATCTTATATTTTCATGACCTGCAATGAATCCATATTTTACAATACTTTATATATTTTTTAACAATTTAATATTTTTAACTGTGTTTTTATTTGTACTATTTTAAATTTTAACATTTAATATAATTGATATTTTAATATTTATTAGAATACGACAATGCCATTTTCTTTGCATGTTTGTGGCAAAAAAGCAAAATATTAGGAATTCACTCTTAAAAGGAAATAACTCATCTGAAGAGTTAAATCTTTGCCGTAATCGCTATTCCTTTAGGTAAGTGTTGCATGATCATCTAAATCTTAATTTAGATGCCAACAATTAGATATACACAATTGGTTAATATAACAATACAGTGATATAAATATATAGCTATTATATGAGCTCTTTCAGTTTGATATTTTATAAAGAATTATAAGATTTTCCTTAAAGAAGTCTTTTTAAAAATGTCCATTAATAAAATAAATTCTGACTAAAGCTGATGAGTTTTAATAGTAGTAAAAACTATAACTCGCCAAATCCCATTTGGTGTTTGAAGTGTTCATTTTGGAGCCTGCACACACACTGCTCGTACACCGCTGCTCTCTGTCATCGTAGACACTAATGTGCTTTTTTTTTTCTTCTGCAGTTGCAATGGATGTCTGCGTGCTGAATCAAACTGTTACTGCGGTAAAGACGTAGAGTTAACATACAGAATACTAATGTGCCGTGTGCAGATGTCTTGGTGCATAACAGATTGACTTTGGGGTGTCTTGCTCTGTGTGTGTGTGTGTGTTTTTCTTGGGTGTGTTGCGTAGGGCTGGGAGGCGAGTGATGGTGGATGTGTGCACACACTGCGAGTGTGTGAGAGATAAGAGGAGTTATCGGCTCTCTTGCAGGATATGAGCTGCTCCCCCTGCTCAGAGGTAAAACCCTCACTCTGAAGATTATTAAAGGGGTAGTTCACCCCAAAAAAATGACAATTCTCTCATCATTTACTCAAGCTCATGTCGTTTAAAACCCGTATGACTTTCTTTCATCCACAGAGCACAAAAGCAGATGTCTTGCCCATGTATGAAAACGTCCAAGCTGCTTTTGCATGCAATGAAAATGCAATAACAGGAGCATAACTTTTAAAAAGCAGCTCTTCAATTTCATTCACATTTTTATGTTGGATATGCTGCACTTAGATGTGTCAGGTTTTGACGTCCATAAAGCCAAAAGCTTCTCAAACGCCTTTTGAATAAGAAAATAAGAGAAAGACAGTCATTAAATATGACATGAGGATAAGTAAATGATGACAGAATCTTCATTTCTATGGAAACAGCCTCTAAAAGAACTGTCAGCTCTATATGTATGAGTACAGTCATATGTGTGCTTGGTTTTGTAGGGATATACACTGGAGCCGATACCTAATGCTTGCTGCGGACGTTGTGTAGCAACTGCATGTAGCATCCGACGACCTGAAGGACCCCCCCCCCCCACCCGAGTGGGCAATTGACAGTAATAAATAGTGCAGACAAAAGTCATGAGTCACAATAGCCAGAATAGACAGTGTGGAAGACGCAGGTTTGAATCCACCCTTCTCTCACCACTTACTACCTCTACGTGCCAGTGAACATGGTTAATGGCCAAGAAAATAAAAAGCCATATGTTTCAAACATTGCAAAAATTGCAACAGAGTATAACACTACCTTAAAATAAATAACTTTTACTGAACATGGACCCATTGAATTTATCAAAAGTGACAGTAAAGACATTTATTATGGTACAAAATATTTCTATTTCAAATAAACATTGATGGAACGGTCTTTTGAAAAAAAAAATTATAATAATAATAATCAGAAATGTTTCTTTCAGCAAATCAGCATATTAGTATGATTTCGGAAGGATCATGTGACACTCAAACCTGGAGTAATGAAGCTGAAAATCCGCTTGCCCATACACAGAAAAAATATATTTTGAAATATATTCAAATAGAAAACAGTTATTTTAAATTGTAATAACATTTCACTATATTACCGTTTTTACTGCATGTTTGATCAAATAAAGGTAGCCTTTGTGAGAAAAGAGATTTCTTTCAAAAAAATTTTATATCAACCCCAAACGTAAGAAAAGTAGTCTATACTAGGCCATTGCTTGTCAATCATTGAAGAAAACTAAAATTCAGAAAGTGAAGTGATCTGCAGGCTAAATTTAAAAATCAACTATTAACGCTTGAGGAGTCGTATGAAACTATCTTCCGCTGTGAGCCAGTAGTTCAAGACCCCTGCTTTAGATGCTCCAGATGTTCTATTGATTTTCAGATAGATAGTGTCATAAATCTGTACATATTTGTGTGTGTTCAGGCAAATGCAACGCGTACAGATGGCTGCACTAAACACACATGCAGTGTGAATAAAGATGAAGAACTGGTGCTGGAGACGCTTGTGACAACAAGTTTGTGACCGCAAACGCTGTCTGGAACATGGGGTACACACACTTTACTTTCCTAATCCTAGAACAACATTGCGATTGCATGGCAAACCCTATTCCTAATCCTAAATCTGACAAACCTTAAACACCGATCCAGAAACATATTCTATTTCTAATAAACTACATTTATTGTGCCGCACAATAATGAAAGTGAAACAATGTATTCTTTATCCACAGGGTAAAATAAGCCAGATTGGAGACACCTGCTGTGAGATGTGTAAGAACAACCACCAAAACCATTCCTCATACATCCTGCTCAGTTTATAAACTCCATCCTATGGGTGCACGATTAATCGTAATAAAACCAAAATTGTGATATGGACATGTATGCACATGTGTTAAAGAGTGAAGCACGTCACTGTGTTCATCTACATGTCCGGTGTTTTTTAGCATCTCAGAGCTTCTCAGTTCGCTGTAAATGCTGTACCACACAAACTTCAGTTTTGAGAAGAGTTTGAGTCGCCCACTTTAACTTCCTAGATTTGTTATGAAATGCTCATCAATAAAAGAGACGCTTTAAGTTAAATACAGTTAAACACAAATCAGAGGCTCCCCACTGTTTTACGTCAAAATAAAATTTTGATGGTTTAAACATTTGAAAATTAAGAAATTAAGATACAGATGTTAGTATTGCAATTCTAGTTGTAATATAAAATAAAATCTATATATTTTTTCTTAAATACTGTTTTTTATTTTACAGTGAAATATTACAAGAATAATATTTCTTTATTATTCGTTATTTTTTAGATGTTGTTGTTGTTATTGTGTAGTAATATTGATATATGATCACATTTTGGCCAAATTTTGCACATAAAAAATAGACACATCAAGTCCGGATTTGTTTCTCCATCGCAATTTTTATCAGAAAAAAAAATAATACTGCATTTCTCCCTTAAATCATGCAGCCCTACTCCATCCCACTGCTCTGAACATGATGTGTGCATATGTCTGTTTAGGTACTGAGCCAGAGTGCAGAAGGACTGTGGGTTTGCTGAATTACATTCGAGTGGATGACTGCCAATCTGAAGAAAAGATAGAACTCACTTACTGCAAAGTAAGTCGATGCATTTTTATGCTTTATTGCAACAATACCATGAAGCTATGTACATATTATTTATCTGTCTTTTTCTCTCACCCACAGGGAAAGTGTGGCAGCAAGTCTATGTACTCCCTGGACAAGCACAAGGTCGAGAGCGAGTGTGTGTGTTGCTCATCTACAGGCACGGTGCCCATGAATGTTCCCCTGCACTGCGCTAACGGCACACAAACACACCACCAAGTCCTCGCCGTCACCGGCTTCGACTGCATGTCCCACGCTTGTCCGACCAACTGAAAGCAGACACCTGATAAAATAACATACAAGTGAAAAACTGCTACAAAACACTTTCATATATGCATCTACAGCCGGTATGATTCTCAGTGGGGTTTTTAACCACTGATAATTGAGCACTTAATCATACATTTCTGTTTTTATTTCTACGTATAAATCATTAAGACACATCATTAATCAATAAACAGTAATTTCTGATTACTGCTCTGCCATTTTGCCACTAAACAACCTTTCTATACAAATATATTCTTCATCATGCACAACTATTGTGTGGTTGTAGTTTATGGGTGTTTAATAGACTGGCCTACAATAAAGAACACGGCTAAACAAGTACTCGACTTGTGCTACTCGGTGGTGCTCTGGACACTTGAACTCATTTGTGTGAGCGTTCGTGTGCACGGAGACTACTGGTCAGTCAATTAGTTGTGAAGGGTGTTGAAGGGTACAATTCACACACGAGTCGCACATGAAATACTTGTCGGCCTCATGAAATATTGAGTAATATCAAGAACAAACACTACATTTATGACATTTCTGCATATTTCCACACATCTGTGGTTCTATGACATTATCACTTCCAACAGGGTTCAAATAATATTTGATTAAAATGCTTTGGGTTTGTAACTAAATGATAACACGAATAACTTGTTGTGTGCAGAAAAGGATTAATCTCAATTCCAGCTGCCATGACCTTAATAATAACTGTACAATCATCTGGAAATCATGTTGGAAAGTATGTTCATTAAACATGGCGAGTCACTGCATTATTATGATGTGTTTTGAAGGTAATTATGAAAGTGCATGACTAGTCCATGCATTCTCTGATGGGATTTAATACACTATTAGTGATCAGATCGCTCAAATTGTTGGCTAAATGATTGCTTTAGTTTTCTCATTTACAACCATTTAATGTTCTCTCTTAAATGAACTGATTAAGCAATGTAAAATACGCATAAGTGAGTGTTGCTAAGGTAGTGGTTGTTTAATGGTTAAGTCTCTGAGCTGCTAACACATAGCAGGTTCAGTTCTGTAAAGATATGACCCAAGAAAATGTCAGTGTGCTCTTAAACAAAGCACATAACTCCAAGTTTATCCAAGCAGACAATAGGCTACAAATGAGTTTGGACATAAAAAAGAATAAGATAAATAGGGACAATTACTGACCCAGTTTAAATGTCAACAGCCTTTAGTATATCACAACTTTATCTTTATAGACAATGGATTCACTATTAAAATGTATAATGACATTTAGTTATATTTCATTAATAAAATTATTCAATATTGTTTCATTATATAATGCATATAGCAATAGTTCACCAAAAATGAAACTTCTGTCATCATTTACTCACCCTCATGTCTTTCAACACCATATGAATTTCCATAAACACAATGTAACTGCATTTCAAGGTTCTCTTTCCCATACAATGAATGTAAAAGGTGACCAGGGCTGCCAAGCTCTAAAAGAGACAATAAAGCATCATACGTGTCATAAAAGTAGTCCATACGACTCATGCGCTATATTCCGTATTCCTCTACAGCACATGTGTCAAACTCAAACTCAATTATATAGCCTATGCAAGAGCGCATCAAATGCCTGAGTGTTCTGCGGATATGCCAAAGAATGTAAATCAGTATTTACATAGCATAACAGTAATAAACGTATCTGTTTCGCACATGTCCCGCATTGTCCCGTAAAATCACATCTACTGTCCTGCAACAGATCTATAGCCAGGTGGTCACCCTAGCATAGAGTAATAAAATATTAATTGCTAATTTAAATCAGTACATTTTAAAGAAAACAATACATTACAAAAATGAAAAGAAGCAGTTTTAGTTTATGCAGTAGTCAGTGGTTTAGTAATTCTGGATCAGTCAGGTCAAGGTAGCTCATTTAGTGGTCTTTTGGCGTCCCCTTGTATTCCTGTTTGGTATCGCAGATTGACTTGTGCAATTTTTTTTATTAAAAGTGCTTTAAACTACTAAATGTAATGACATTTTTCTCAAGTATCATGTAAATACATATGGATATATCTTATTTATACAGTTCTATATAGAGTACAAATGCACAAATCTATACATAAATCTACTGTTCCAGATTCATACACATTATTTTTTGTTAAGTCTTACTATTTAAATGTTTTTTTTCTTTCCTGTTCTCCATGGTCAGATGTTATAGTATGTATGTATGGTAAGGTTTGTAGCATGTATGTACCAAGGAGCAACCTTGTAAAAAAAAAACAAATTCCTAGTGTGTTTGCGCACACCTGGCGAATAAACCTAATTCTGATTCTGATTCTGAAATGTTCATTTTCTGTGAAGCTGCTTCACAACAGTGTACCATGAAAAGTATTATACAAATAAATGTGAATTGAATTGCAAACAATTATTAATTTATTAATGTATTTATTTATTGTGGCACTATATACATTCATTGCGAATTTTGAAAATTAAAAAGTACTATTTTTAGTACTTTAGTTTGTATTTATTTATTTTTGGGTGGGGGAGTGGGGTTGAGTACCACCACTTCTTTTTTCTACTACACACATTGATTGCTTATCATATGCACGCCAAAGTCAATTTCTGCATAAAAATATTACACCAAATAGAAGCAGAAAATCGTGCTATTGATACACATTTTCATGAGACTGTGCTCCTTGTTTTTTAAATGCCATATCTGTCACACGTTCTTAGCAGCTCACAATTATTTGTTGCGCCATAAATGTAACAAAAAGTTTTTAACAAAGTTAATGTAATGACTTGTGTTTGATGATACTTGTCTTTATTTACTTTGATTTATAGAGTAATTTGGATTTCTTAACCTGATAAATTAAAATGATTTATGTTCAAATAACACAGAGCAATTACATATATTTTTTACATCTATGCAAATATATATGCAATATTTGTAACTTAATAAAATAAAGAGACAGTTATTTAACAACATGTTAGTAACATTTGTACAGTCTTACAGTTACAACCGGCCCATAATGTTGAAGAGGCCCTCAGTGAAAATAAGTTTGACACCCTTGCTCTACACGTTCAAAATAAGTTGCATATGCAGTATTTCAAATAGGGGCATAAGACGACTTTTCTGCCACAATAGGTTCCCCACGTTTTTCTATAGTATCGAGGGGCAAAAAGCATACATAAAAAAAAAGATGTAGCAATGCCTAATATGCATATTTGATAATAGGCGAGTCATACATGGATGACGTTAGAATCGACCTGCTAGCCCTACCTGCAGGATCTGGAGGAGACCCAATAGCAGTATGTAACAAGGGGGGTTTTTTTTTAAATTGTGACAAAACAGATCAATACAAGGGTGTGAGTTGCACAGGATGATACCACAACAGGACACAAACAGATAGCGAGAAGGCCCTGAACAGCCTCCGACTCAACTGGGCAGATACTAAGCAGAGGTGGCAAGCCCAGCCGAGCATAGACATACAAGGCACCAGAAAGCGGAGTTCAGATACTTATGGACCATAAACTCTCAAGCAACCCAGACACCAGGCAAGGGAACCAGTGGACCCGGACTCTAACACCAACAACAAGACCCACAGCTCCCAGACACAATACTCCAGACATCAAGAGCAGAATCAAACGGACTAAATATTATTATTCGAAACCCACACAAATAACCAAAAAAAGAACCAAAGACAGACTAAGAGAACTAATGATCCGAAATTAAAAGGCAAAAAGTCAAAACATCCCGCTCCAAAAAACAAGGCACAGCCAAACCATGATAATACAAGAACAAGCCTAGTCAAGACTAGAGCACAAGAACAAACCGCAGAAGACAGAACACATAATCACCATATACCGGGACCTGACCGGACAGGACATGGACAGTGGGGGAAAGAATGACCACGAACCAGCAAAGACATTAGGGCAAGTGGCACTATAAATAGGGAGGAAAATCACACAAGGAACAGGTGAGAGCAATTACACTAACAATGACTCAATGATGGCTAACAAGAGGGTGTGGTAATGAGGAAACCAGGAGGAGGGGCTAAAGCACATGGCTGAGAAAAACAAACAACTAGGCCATGTGCTGACGAGACAACATAGACACAAGAAACAAACACAAGACAAACAAAGAGTGTCAGGGCAAAACCCTGACAATACCACAGAGAGCCATATGAACCAATGAGCTGTCAGATTTAAAAAAGTCAAGTGTTTTAAGTACCAAGAATTTTTTTTCTCTTTTAAAGTAAATTATTTTCACAGTTAAAACAATAACGGGTCAAAGGGTGATATTCAAGATGACCTTAAAGGGACCTTACTTGACCCCTGGGGGGTCCGTGAAGCTTCTGCAGAGGGTCCATTGAGAAGATGCACATAATTCAAGATTGCCACTTTTAAAAAGTGATTGAAACTCTGATTCTGCCTAATGTTTGGAACGACATGAGGGGGAGTAATGAATGACAGAATTTTCATTCCTTTCACTACTGCTTGGTCCATAAAACATACTTTATTTTTATGTTTTAAAATATTTTCCACTGTTAGTTTGTAATAATTAGTATTAGCTAGGCGTCTGTTGGGTGAAGATATGCCTGCCTTGTGTGGGTGTGGTGTTGAGATAGAGAGGGGGGGGGGGGGGGGGGGTGTGTCAGCTGTCATTTTTTTTCTGTTCCTGTTGCACGCGCGATGGAAGTTTGAGCGTCTCGAGCGCTCCACGGAATTAACGGCAGCAGCACGAGCGCATTAAGCTGCGCGGGGCCGCGAGCGGATTGTCCACCATATCACCGGGAACATGAAGATGGCACTGAACAGGTCGCCCTCTGCCACGGGTGAGTACCAGTCCTAGCACTCCGGTGGATGCTGTTTGTTGATGCTGTTGTTTGTGTGCGAGTGCATTGGATTCTCTGAGCCAAAGGGAAAATGCATTTGCTGTATGTCTGTGCAATTGGCACTTGAATAAATTGGCTTGTTTGGTTATCGTTTTATATTCAACTGTTGCAAATGCATGCATGTTATTTCACGTACTCATGCATTTATAGTCCATTAGTCTGATGTGGTGAAAACTGAACATTTGAGTGGCACCAAACTGGTCGTTGATGTTAATTGTAATGAGGCGCACGCCATTATTTGCCCCTTCAGACGGGCTGTCACACTTTAACACTCGTTAACGTTGTAACTAATTGTGTTAGAATTCATCCTTTGCTTTGGAAAACAATGAGAGGGCTCAGTATGTCGGAGGGGGTTTGTATAATTAGCTGGGGCAATAAGCTGGAGCTATTTCAAGCGCAATCTGACGCCATGTGTTGTTTTCTCATAACAATCAAACACACTTTATGATCTTTTTTCTCTTTTGACATTGACGACAGAATGGAAACTGTGATTTCATATGAAAGCACTGGGAAATAAATGCACAAATAGACTGTGGAGCGATGCATGGTTTGGTCAGGTGGTGTAAATGCGCTTATAGCTTTCTCTAAGAGTCATGAATCCCTGTGTTTGTTTACCTGAAGGCATGAGGCATATTTAAGTGAGGCGTTAGTCAGGTGTGAGAATATTTAGAAAGACTAGAGGTGTAAGTGCCGCTGTTTGTGTGATCAGAGTCAGCATTGCGTTGAGGCACAGCCTTCAATATGTCGCTGTCCTTGGTGCTGAAAGGTTTATAGTCTCTACTTTTAAATGGATGCATTCTCTCTCTCTCTCTCTCTCTCTCTCTCTCTCTCTCTCTCTCTCTCTCTCTCTCTCTCTCTCTCTCTCTCTCTCTCCCTCAGTTCCATTTCAGTTTCAAGCAATTTATTGGCATGATTGTTTTGCATGCAATATTGTCAAAGCACACACAAAGAAACTGACATAAGAGAAAAATGCCATAACAGAAGACTTTCAGTAAGATATTATTAGACATCAGAATTAACCTGTGAATATCTCTATCTAACAGAAAATTGGAATGGGGCCCCTGAGCGCATGCGCGTTTCTGCCGTGAAGAGTGAGTCCTCTTCAATGCAGAGCGAGAAACTCCGCTGTCTTGCCCGAGATATCTCTGAACTGGGCCAGCAGGGCACGGCCAGCAGCGGGCATGATGCCAACGACATTGCTGAGGACACGGTGCGTGATTTCTGTTGTCTAATGCAGGCTTTAAGAGGAAATGTTGTTTATTATCAAAGACTGACATTATTGCATTAAATAATGGTTCTGGTTAGATCATATTAAAATATTTGCATTGCATATGTTATGTTCAATTCAATTCAATTCTGCAAATTGAACTGCAAATAAACTTTAATTGAATCTTGAATTATGTGCATCTTCTCAATGGACCCTCTGCAGAAGCTTCACGGACCCCCCAGGGGTCAAGTAAGGTGACATAAGAAAATGCAGTGATTTTGCAATTGTAAGCTGGTCACACAAAGATTGTGGGTTGGAGTCAGTGGGAAAAATCTCTCTAGATATTGGCATCGACCATTGAAAAATCCATATCACTACTGGACAGTTACAGTCTGAGAATCCATTCACCAGTGGATGAAAACACTTCCCAAGATCCCAACATGCTTTGGTAGAACATTCAAATGCTTTTTTCCAAAATCAAATTAAAGAAATAAGAAATTTAGAATTTGGATTAAGGCATTTTAAATTAAAAAAAGTTTTTTTCATGCTTCAGTGGAACTTGTGATGTGTTTTCAATGTATCATATTGGAAAGCATCTACTAAATGGCATCAGTTAAATATTTGCACTAGACGTTCCCATAGCCTGTAGAAATCCCAAGGCATTTTCTTTTAACACAATTCACATTCCAATGAACTTGATTATTATAAAGTTCTTTAACATACAGTAATAATGCTCCCAAGAACAGACAAAGATATGAATTTTTTTTAATTATTTTTATTTTACTTTTTTAATTATTTAAATTATTTTTTGGTATTTTGTATTTTTATAATAAAAAAATCTTTATTATATCTTATTTGTATAACTAATATTTATGCTACAGTACAATGTGTGTTTTGTTTTTTTTTGCTTTACAGTAACAAAAATAGTTTTAATTTTTATTTTTGCTTATGGAATTGGGGTGCAAGTCTGTCATTTCATAATGCAAGAAAAAAAATCACAAAATGTCTTTTTGCAAAATATAAGTTTTCATTTGTTCTTATTTGGGGTAAAATATATTATCTTATCTTGGGGATCTTTTTGTAGTGTGAACAGAATATTATGAAAACCACAATGTCAGCTGACAGTTTTATCAACTAATTTGCAAACCACAGGGACCATCCTAGTTATGCACCTTGCTCAAAAGCAGAATTCGAATCAAACATGAGTATGACAGGAAACGTCCAAAAGCTTTGAACCACCAGCCAATCAGTGGATGACCCAGATCCTCAATTTTTTTGCTCAAACTGCCAACTACATGCTATGCAGCTTTGAGAGAGCTCCAGGAATCTGTAATTATAGCTTTCGCTGTACAGCCATGCAGATGTGTCTAGATGTTACAGAGCTGAAGAATGCTTGTGTGTGTTTTCAGGAGGAGCCGGGCCCTGGTCCAGGAGGAGGGCTGTGTTTTGCAGACGGCTGCAGAAGAGTGGACTACGTTCTTGTTTATCACTGCAAGAGACGTCAGTCCCAACACCGCCTCTCTGTTGTCTCTAACGGTAACGTGCCGTCTCAAAGCCACACCCCTTCACGCAGGAGTACGAAGGGCGATATTTTGGAGGCAGTGCTGGAGGCGGGGCTTGCAATGGAACCCGCCAACGAACTACAAGATAAAATTAGAGAGGAATTTGAAAGAGGACTTCAGGAGGAAGGCTTGGATATTGAACATGACAAAGAGGTTTGTGTTGATGTGTGCATAGTTATGTTCAGACTGCTAAAATACTAGCCAACTGCATACTACGCAGTATACACTAAATACTGTACTGCCTACTATTTTTAGTTCTTAAATATGTAAGAAACAATGCATTATGCAACATTTCAAACAGTAGGATGCTACTGTAAATTGTCATATGATCTGCTTATATCCATACACTACTGTTCAAAAGTTGGTAAGATTTTTTAAAATCTTTTTGAAACTCTTAAAATAACCTAAAATAATATTATTACAATTTTAAATAAATGTTTTCTATTTGAATATAATTTAAAATGTCATTTATTCCTGTGATGCAAAGCTGAATTTTCAGCATCATTACTCAAGTCTTCAGTGTCTCATGATCTTTCAGAAATCATTCTAATATGCTGATTTGCTGCTCAAGAAAGAGTTTTGTTGTTGTTGTTGTTGTGAAAAACGTGATACATTTTTTCAGAATTCTTTGATTTAAAGACAGTTCAAAAGAACAGCATTTATTTAAAATAGACTTTACATTATAAACGTTTTTACTGTCACTTTTGATCAATTTAATGCATCGTTGCTGAATAAAAGTATTCATTTCTTTTAATACAATAAATTACTGACCCAAAACATTTGAACAGTAGTGTATGTAATTTCACAAGTGGTGTCAACACAGTTATCATTTTTGGAAATTAAAAGGGGTTGTTTTGCATTTATTTAAAATACATTTTGTGTAAAAGTCCTTAATTCAATCAGTCTGATCAGATAATGAAAATGGTGCTTAAAATAGGCCAAAAATCTGCATATTGCAAAATTAGTGTGAGTAGCATAGTATATTCTGAACATAGCCTGTGTGTGTTCTTGTTTGCCAATGCATGTCTCTATATCATTTTCCTGGCAAACACATTAATGTATCATTGTCTCATGTGTTGAGCCATGAATAATCAGGGATGAGCTCAGTTTTGAGTGTAATACTAACAGAATAAACACAATCAAGAGATTCCCAAGGTGACCTTGGAACTTAAGAATTGAAGACCCAGTTTAGAAAAAGCCCAAACCCTCCCACACCAAGAAAAGTCTATCTTTTTTGAAAGAGGAGCTAGTTTTCATTTTCAAGCAATGCAGCATATTTTAATACTAGTTAACAGATGCCAAAGAGCATTTCTTCACTTTCCTGCAATGCTGCAGTGGTGGCCCCAGCGATATATTTGCGACAGATGCAACTATGGTTGTCACAAGGGATGATCGGTTCCCCCTGCATCATGGATTTTCCCAAGTTGAAGCAGGGAGAGCTTAGTATTTCTGAATAGGAGTAGATTGGTTGACTCATGCAGCTTTTTTCCCCCCAAAAAAGCTTATACTCAAGCAATACCCTCATGAATCCAAATAGAGTTCCTATTATTATGCAGGTTTGAGTACACCTTATGCACGAAGAAACGACTAGATATTTCAACCTAAAAGAAATTATATTTTGCATAATGAAAACAAAGCCTATTTTTAGGACCATTATGATTTTTAGTTTTTGCTTACTTGATAATAATAATGAATAATGCAATGAAAATCATCTGCTTGAACACAGTGTTTTTAATTAATCGGCATAAATTACATTGAAAACTAATTCTACCATGTTGTGTACTTGCAAATTATTTTGTAAGTGAAAAACATTATTTTTTGATATTGCATAACTAACTGTAATAGTAAATTAATTCTTAGATGCAAAGGCATTGTTCCTATGTCCGATGTCTGTACAGATCTGAAATTGGCCCCAGGGTTCATTTTAGCATAAATATTGACTGATGAGAGTGAAATCCTGAGTGAAAGCTGTGATGTGGGTGTACGTTTGATTGTTGGTGGTGTGATGGTGGTAGATCAGTTGTGTTATGTTAGTGTGGATTAAATTTGAGTGCTGCTGTCTCTAGCCTAAAGACAGATTATGGTTGATCCTCATTGCCAGAGGTGTTTGTGTTTGATGTGTTTGTGTGTGTGTGTCATTCATCCACGCTGAATAAGACCATTTTAGTAACAGCTGCTTCTTAAACTCTCTCTCTCTCTGTGTATGTGTGTGTGTGTGTGTGTGTGTGTGTGTGTTTGCACCAATCACCTTATCTTCAACCAAATTTTCAGTTGCATCCTGCAAACCAAATCGACTGTATTATTCATTGGTGCTTTACTCTTAAACTAATTTTCTTTTTCTTTCAAGATGAGAACGGTCCGGTTTACCCGTCTCCATGTTCCCTGGTCCGTTCTCAGTCGTGAGGCAGAACTTCTTAAGATCAGAGTGCCGACTAAAAAGGTGAGTTACTATAAAAGGGAAACAGACACATAAAAAGGCTGCCATTTGAGAATAAAATATAAAGATGTGTCAGAGCGCTGATGCAGTGGGTGATCTGTGAGGCTCATAAAGCTCTCAAGGACCTAGGTTTGAGTCTGGTCTGCATCATGTTCTGATTCCGTTTACCTTTGACTCTCTTTAACAGCCCCATAGAAAAAAAATACAAGGATACCCAATTTACATGCATGCATTTGTCAGAATCTTTAATAAGATATGTTATATGTGTTTTCTGAGAATCAAACCTACAATCTTGTGTTGCTAGTGCATTAAAACTAAAATTCTTCCATTAAAATCAACAATCAACTGTTAGCTCCCGTTAGGACGGTTCCTATTTTGGTGACTTTTTAAATTTTTTTATTCATATTTGTATTCAGCAAGGATGCATTAAATTGACCAAAGTGATTGTAAAGACATTCGAATGCTTCTATTTCAAATAAATTGTTTTGAACTTAAAGTATCACTGTTTGCACAAAAATATTAAGCAGCACAACTGTTTTCATCATTGATAATAATAAGAAATGTTTCTTGAGCAGCAAATCAGCATATCAGAATGATATCCAAAGGATCATGTGACACTGAAGACTGGAGAAATGATGCTGAAAATTCAGTGTTTGCATCAAAAGAATAAATTACATTTAAAAAAATATTTTATATACACTATGTATAATAAGTATGACCTGACATTTTACTCCAGTGTTTTACTGGTACAGATTGCACTGACAAATAAACTAATGCCAATGCTTAGAAACAGTTCTGTTCAAATGAGAGCCCAATGTGTCAATCCGAGCTGTTCAGAGACTCAACAGTCACTCCAAATGTGGACACTGGCACAGCCCATGAGTGTCATGTTTTTGGTGTTAAGAGCTTTGGCTCCATGACGATCTTTGTAAGTGCTCTGGGTTGGCGCGGTCTAAGAGCAGTTGTAATGCCAAAAGTCAATTCTCAAAGTCTAAACACTGCAGAGAAAAAAAAAGATCAAGCCGATTACTTGTAAAATGTTTTCAAATTCCTGCAAGAGGCATTTGTATACGCTGCATACTAAGATGATTGTTAACGTCACATTTTCCTATACATTAAAATTTGGCTTAGAGTGACATCCTGAAAGAATGATTTATCCTTTGAGGTGGTGAGTTGTATTGAATGATATAATCTGGTAATGGTGGATTAGCTGTTGACACATATGGACCCACATCCCATGTGCTTTGTTTGCCCACAAAACAAGATATATTTCCTTTCCACACATGTGGTGTTAAATCGTCTGACTCTGGTCTCAACTTCTAGTGTGTCTCGTCTCTCTTTAGCTCTTGATATAAATGGATTAATCTCTGTTTAATTTTAGTTCCGTTATGGTTGTTTTTCCAGACATATCAGCTGAAAGAGAAGACAGGGCTCATGGGCGTAATAAACTCTTTTTGGACGAAGATAAATCAGCTGTTTCAGCCGGGCGTACCGGAGCCTCAAGACCCACGCACACGGGTGCTATCCCAACCGTTCAGTAGAGACAAGCTACACCTGTGAGTGCCAGCATTCATAGACAGCCAGAGTGTCATAAAAGAGCATTTACAAAAAGCAAGCCCATGTGTTGGACTAATTGGTTGTCTTTTATTTTGCAGATTTGATATAAAGTCAAAAAACAGCTTGTTCAGCAATGCAATACGAGGTCGAATTGTAAGTATCAGTAATAATGAAACAGGATGATTATACACATCTGGACACATTAGAACAGATTTAAAGCAATAGTTTATCCAGAGAAATTATGTCAAGTTATGTTGTTCTAATGGTTCATTTTGCTGTGGAACACAAAAGGAGAATATTTGATGCAAATGGTAATGGTAATTTTTCCTCATACGGTTACAACGATTGGGGACTGGAGCTTTGAAGCTTCAAAAATGACAGAAAAGCAACATAGAAGTATCATTAAACTATACTGTTTTCGTGCCATACACTGACTCAAAAAGAACAATTTATGACTTAGACATTACTACATAGCTCATAAACTCACATGAACATGCCCAGAAGAACTGAGCTGAATGTTCAGCTAATAACATTTTCAATATATATCTTATGACTAAGTGCCCATTTCATATGGGTCATTTTTATATTTCATGGTGCTTTTTAGTAATTTTGGAGTCCACATTCATTATATTGAAATAGTGACCAGATAGGAATAGATTAAATTTTCATTTTTGGGTGAACTATTCTGTTAATGTATGATTGCTTTTATGTATTATTGTGTTGCGCTCTTGCATAGGTTTATGAAATTCTGAGGCGCACCGCCTGCACACAGACCTGTCAAACTATGGGTATGTTCCTTGAGATGTCAAATCTACAAATGCCATACTCTTTTAAATTGGATTGTTAAACTGTCAATTTGAATATTCAAATTCTCTCTTTTCTTCCTCAGGTATTGCATCACTGCTAGCTAAAGGGGTTTATGATTCTGCCTTCCCTCTGCATGATGTAAGTTTTGCATTGTACCGCAGCTTAATACAGCTGATTTATAATTCGCCTGTTAGTTCAGTGTAAATGTGTGATGTGGTTTGGGTAGAGCTCTGTGTGTGTTGTCATTGCTGCAGGGAGACTTTGACAGCTCAGAAGATAAAGAGCATCGCAATGACAGACAGGTGAGTCCTGCAGCGATTGGACGGCAGCATGTCACACAGTGACATTTAGGATTTTTGTTTTTATTTGATTGATAAAATGACAATAAGCTGCTTATTACTGTAATATGTACTTGTGTGTGTCATCTAAGATGCAAAAGATTTGTAATAAGTAGGGATGTACCAATATTATCAATATCGAAATATCCGTAAGCAAAACTGTCATTATGCTTTGGCACAGTATCTGTCAAACAAACTAAAACCAAAAGCACAATATGGCTTAATCCCTTCATCAAGTCTGTTTGCACTACACTTTTCGAAGCGCACACATTGATCAGCTCGTGATCCGGTGTTTTCTGCGTCTCAGAATGGCTCTGTTCACAGTGAATGAATGCAGTGAACTCGTTTATTGCACGTGCTGCGAGTTTAGCGCATGTTTAAGAACGCAACGGCCACCAGTTATGCTTTATTATTGCGGCAGATGATTACAGCATTTTACTAGATTTGTAGTGAGACATTTTTGTAAGCCTGTTTTCACTGAAGCTGGAGTTTTCTTTCCAAATAAAAGCTCTACTGCCGTTTACGCCAAAATAAAAGCTTAAGTGCAGTATGAGTTGCTGACAGCTAGCGGTTTAAATGCAGTCCAAATTCAAAATCCCTTTCAAGTGTAGAAATTAGGAAAGTATTGTAATTTCCCTACTGTAGTGTAAAGCAAAAATAATATCCTGTCACTTTCCAGGTTTGGAGGTAGGAGACGAGGATACAAATAAGGATCTTAATGTAGCGACAACAAGGCCGAGAACACACACACTCGGGTAACATTCCGAATACCGACCAACTAGAACCGAGACAGGAACAATATAGGGCCGTTAACGAGGACCTGACAGTGAGGCACATGGGTAATTAAAACTAAATTAGACGGCTAAAAAACCACCAAGAGGGGAATAAACCACAACAACAGTCCGGGCCTCGGTAGCTGGAGGGGCGGAGCGAGGGAACACCGACCATGGACTCTGGATGATGCCGGAGCGGGTTGGAGGGCGGGCATGCATTTTTGCGGGGGTAGCGGGCACTGGAGAGCTCCTTGTCTGGAGCCCTTCCTGGGGCTGGACTGGGGATCCGGACCCTTCCTGGTCTGGACCGGGGATCCCGGACCTTCATGGGCTGGACCGGGCTCCGACCCGCCTGGGCTGGACCCGGGGATCCGGAGCCCTGTCCTGGGGCTGGACCGTGGATCAGGAGCCCTTCCTGGGCTGGGCTGGGGATTCCACGGTCTCTCCTCCTCATGTACTGTGACCTCTGTGGTCGATTGGCCGAATACCTCCCGGAAGTGTTTAACAAAGCCATCCAGAGAGTGAATCTGCGGGCTCTGTGCCGTCCACAAGGCTTTGGCCCACTGCAAGGCTCGTCCAGACAGCAACGAGATAATGAACGACACCTTGGCCCGCTCAGTCACAAACAGGTGTAGTTGCATCTCCAGGTAGCGGGAACATTGCAGCAACAACCCGCTGCAGAAGGCTGCCTCGCCCGAAAAGCTGGCTGGCCCGGGCATGGGGACAGTCGGGTCAATCCTAAAAAACAAATCAAACCAACGAGGGAAAAGACGCCGCTATACTTTACTTAAGGTCGGTTATTCTGTCACGACACGGTGTGTGGAGACAGGCAGGATGACGAGGACGACAAAGATTCCAATAATGACTTTTAATGTAGACAAAACAAGGCAGAAACACACACACTCGGGGTAACATTCATAATAACTGACCAACTAGAACACAAGAGACAGGAACAGATATAGGGCAGTTAACGAGGGACCGACAGGTGAGCACAATGAGGTGATTAACTAATAATTAGACAGGGCTAAACCAACACAAGGGGAAGAAACAACAACAAACAGTCCACAGGGGTGTTACAATACTATGAATATTAATTTTTCATTTATTTACAGTGCCATTGTTTTACATAATGGCTATTATTATTGTTATTATTCTAATTTGTTTGGCTTTCTAAAACACCAGTGTGAATGTAATATAGACTGAGACAGTATATCAAATAAAAAGAGGGTTGAGTCCCCTTTAAAGTTCAGGTACAAGTCAATTCACTGACTTTTTTCTGACTTAAAGGGTTAGTTCACCCAAAAATTAAAATTAGGCTGCGTTTTAATGCAGCTTCTAATGTTGAACTCTCAAAGTGCATTAGATAGAATCATTTAACTTTAAAATGTACAAAATTTTCCTTTTTTCCCAATTCTTCATTTGTCTTTTTTTTTTAAAATTACGCAGTAAATATCGTATCGTGGACTTCATATCGCAATATTATCGTACCGTGAGATTTTGATATCGTTACATCCCTAGTAATGAGTGATATTTGTGTGTATTGCAGATGCTGCATGAGGAATGGGCCAATTATGGTGCTTGCTACAAATATCAGCCAATGGACCTTATAAGGTATCAGACATGACGTACATCCCTACTATCTGGTTCTGTGAAGGATGTTATTCAGCACACAGATGGTTATTAACTGGATCTCTTTTCTGATAACTGTCAGATGTGTGTGTGTATTTTTGTGGCTTGCTGTAAATAGTTCTACTTTAAATCTCATGGCTCGTTGAGAAGCGATGTCACTTTTCATTTTCAAGATTTCACCTGGCTGGCAGGCAACAAAACACCTGACAAAACAGTCTCATTCTGCCTATCCCAGAATGCTTATCAAACAAGCATTTTCAGCATTAAAAAACATTATTAAATGACCTGCAACTTGCTACAATCCAGCTTTGTTTTTAGAGTAAAAGAAGACGCTTTGCATCTGGTGAATTTAATATGCCCGCCTGGACATCACGAATATTTAAAACATGCCCACCGTATAGCATGCACGCTGAGAATGGCAGACGGTATGTCTTTGACAGTACAATACTAAGACTATTTAGTAAATGTATTACTTATCTTTTGGCTCACATGGAGTCTGCAAACTGACATATTCTGAGCTGATTATGGGGAAAAGCTCTGGAATGGACTGTAGCTGCTGAAAGCATAATCAGAATAGACAAAATATTTTAATAAATTAATATACAAGAATTGGAGGATGTGTAAAACTTGTGAATGGCATTCAGGTTCAATTGTAGGTTAATATTCCATGCAGTCATTGTTTTTGAAAACAGCGTTTTTGCATGTGCTGGTATTCAGTGGTTGTTTACCTTGTCAAATTTGTAACAGTTCTGTAACCCGTTTACCTGTATTCAAAAGGAAGTACTTTGGAGAGAAGATTGGCCTGTTTTGCCTGGTTGGGAGTGTACACACAGCTGCTGATTCCAGCCTCGGCTTTAGGAGTCGCAGTATTCCTGTACGGCTGCCTCACCGTAGACACCAATGTGCCCAGGTAAACACATTCACATGTTTCCTTTTCTATCATCATGGGGTCTTTGCCTTAAAGGGTTAGTTCACCCAAAAATTTAAATTAGCCCACAAATTACTCACCCTCAAGTCATCCTAGGTGTATATGACTTTCTTCTTTCAGACGAATCCAGTCGGAGTTATATTAAAAATTGTATTTGATCTTTCAAGCTGTTTAATGCCACTCAGCGGGTGATGCATGCATCAGTCCAAAAGAAGTTAAATAAATAGCGCCCATCCATAAAAAAAAGTGTCTCACATTGAACAAAGGCCTTCTGTAGCGAATCGATTTGTTTTTGTAAGAAAAATATCCATATACAAAACATAATAATCACTTTAATGTAGCTTGCAGATGACGCATGAGGTCAGCATTGCGCATGCACCGGTGAGTCTCGTGAAAACCAACGTTTGTTAACAGGAGCAAAGGAAGCAAAGTTTCCTTACTCTAGCAAAGGAAAACCAGTCTTCTCTTGGCTTATATCGAAATCCTCCGGGAGTTCTTCTTACAAATCCTGTTGTGTATTCTAATTCCTGACTGTTGGTTATTTTGATTCTCTACACTGCGCTTCCGTGTTCGTCACTTTGAGCAGGCATGCAAATCGACCTCATACGTCATTACCCCGGAGCTTTCGGTATGACGTTGGCGCAAACTACATTAAAGTGATTATTATGTTTTGAATATGGATATTTTTCTTACAAAAACACATCAATTCGCTACAGGAGGCCATTGTTCACCCCCCGGAGCCGTGTGAGGCACTTTTTATTATGGATGGACGATTTTTATTTAACTTCTTTTGGACTGATGCACTGCAACACCCACTGAGTGGCATTAAACAGCTTGAAAGATCAAAGGCCATTTTTAATATAACTCCGACTGGATTCGTCTGAAAGGAGAAAGTCATATACACCTAGAATGACTTGAGGGTGAGTAATGTATGGCCTAATTTTGATTTTTGGGTGAACTAACCCTTTAACTTCTGATGTTTTTTAACAAACAAATATGTTTCTATGCCCTAATCCTGAAAATAAATGTTTATGTATTGCAGTGAATATTTATGATATAATCAATAATTAATTTCTCCCTCTCTTTCAGTCAAGAGATGTGTGATGAGCGTCTTAATTTCACCATGTGTCCTCTATGTGATCGTGTGTGTGATTACTGGCAGCTGAGCAGTATCTGCAGTACGGCGCGTACCAGCTATCTGTTTGATAACCACGCCACAGTGGGCTTCGCCATCTTTATGTCCCTCTGGGGTATGAGCTGTATGAATATGTGCATTTGATGATAAATTGTGATTACTGTACATTTATAATATACTGAGAAGAAATAAGGTGGTGCAGTAAAGAGGAATAGATAGTGTGTGTGTGGTATTGTGTGTGTGTGTGTGTGTGTTGTGTGTGTGTTTAGCGGGCAGTGTTTCTAGAACACTGGAAGAGGAGGCAGCGATGTTTACAGCACAGCTGGGATCTGACAGGCATGGAAGACGATGAGGTGAGAAAAAGTCCCAAGCATTTCTAAATACTAGAAACATGATCAAAGTCACAGAACACCTCTAATATTCATTATTAAATAGCGGCAGCTCTAAAATCAGATTTTCAAAGCTGTAAAATAGCTGACATATGCACATCTGTGACTGCATCATTTAAAAAATGCTGCTCACTTAGTGGAATTCTGATTAAAGGAGAAAAGCCTTTGAGGGCCTGCCAAACTTCTGTTTATATATATATATATATATAATATATATATATAGTATAACTTATATAGGTAAACAGAGCCATGAGTAAAGATTTGTTGCTTACTAGTTGGTTGCAGTCTGTAGTAAAGAGGGGACATTCTTATTGTACAGAACAGTGGATTGGACAAAAACTTGTCAAAACGTATCAATATTGTCAAATATTATTACAATTTAAAATAACTATTTTCTATTTGAATATATTTTAAAATGTAATTTATTCCTGTGATGAAAAGCTGAATTTTCAGCACCATTACTCCAGTCTTCAATGTCACGTGATCCTTCAGAAATCATTCTAATATGCTGATTTGATGGATACATACATTTTTCGGGATTCTTTGATGAATAAAAAGTTTAAAAAACAGCATTCATTTGTAATTAATAGAACTCTTTTGTAATAGAACTCTCTTTTTGATTAATTTAATGCATCATTGCTGAATAAAAGTAAAATAAGCATATAGATCATCCTCGATGCACCTCTATCCAGCATGACTTCCTAACTGTGGTATAATGATTGTTATGCATAACCTCCAATATCGCTGCCTTCTTAAAAAACACTCCAGAACCTATGAGCATCAGCGCAAACTCGCAGCAACGCAGTTCATAAAGCATTGCTAAACATAATCCAACATAATAGCCAATTCTCTCTAGTGCGACTCCAGCAGACCCTCGCGCTGACTGCTGATGGCCTGCTCTTCATTAGGTTTATGAAAATTCAAGATTTCATTGTTCTTGAGGGTTTGAACCGTTCACCTGGGAGCTGATTCGGTCTGAATGTGTGTTGTGTAAGTGGTGGGAGACGATGGTGTGGATGTGTGTGTGTGATAGGACATGTGTGAGTAATGAGATAGTGTTCTGCTTAAAGCATTGAGCTGAGTGGATGAAGGTCTGCACTCTCAACAGGATGCCATGGAGATCGTGAGCGACATGCTAATGTGAACAACAATGAATTTCAATTACACCGCATGTTAAATAGTGCAAACATGTGTCTAATGCTATGTTTTCTTTGCTTTCATGCTCACCGATAGGAAAGGGCTGAGGTAAACCTATCTCCTGCTCTCTTTCTCTATCTCTGTTTCTATATGGTTCCCGACATGCTCAAACGCACACCATATTTCTCTCCGTGTCCCTCACACTTCCCCCACCCTCATCATCGCTCCATCCCCGTTTGCGTTTTTCTGCGCAGCAGGAGGGTCAATTTTGCATCGGCATTTATGGTGATGCTGTTTGATGAATCAACCCTGAATTCGTAGGAAGAGGGGAGATTTATAGTGGATTAATATTGTAGTAACCTGTGTCAAGAATCCTTTACCGTGATTTTATACCATTAACCTCAATGCCATAATCCTAACCAAAATGGTCTTGTCAGATAATCACAACCTTATTTGTGAAGTTGAAAATGCTACCTGTCTGGTTGAAACACATTTTATGTCATAAATATATCATCTTAAGCATTCCACGTACAACTATATAGCACTCTTGTACAGGATATTGGTCTGATAGATTGAGTCTACTAAAGCAACGTGTTAGCCAGAAAAGCCCTGCGGGTTACGTGCTTTTTAATGAACTTGCAGTTTTGTACCATACTGGCGTCTTTGCCTCAAGACAAGAAAATTATTTAATGTGGAACAAGATAATTATTTCTATTTGTGCATGTGTTTGTGAATCCTGTTTCTATGGAGACAGTTTTGCTTATGCATGTCTAAGGTATTGATGTTGAATTTGCTGCTTTTTGAAATCTTTGGAGTTCTTGATCACTGAGATTGATGTGTGTGTGTTTGTGTGACAGAATGAGCTACGACCAGCATATGAGGACTTTCTTCTTAAGAAACAAGAGAAGAAGGCAAAGAATAAGAAGAAGGAAGAGGTAAACTGCACCATTATGTACAAAACTATTAGGTTCTTATGTTTTGACCGATGAATTTCCATAATTTTCCATAACATTTTCAGTTGTTTGTGATTACTGAATAATTATTTTAAAATAGAAAATAGTAATTTTATAAAGATTGTACTCACAAAGAGTAATAATTATAATTGTAAAAATATATTTTTATCCTAAAAGAGTAATAATTACAATTATTTAAATAAATTTTGTTTTAGGAGAGAAGACAGTAACAAAAAAAAAATTATATTCATAGACTAAAACTTTATCATGTCTTCTTATAATCTTAATACTGTTCTAGACTTTTCCAAGCTGGAAATCACAAAGTCCATTATATCATGCCAAATATAGATCAGATTTTTCAAAAAATATCAGAATATTATTGAATTATTAAAATATTACTGAACAAGGATGCAGAGACATTAACGATAACTTAAAACAATACTCTTGCAAAATTTCTGAAGGAATGTGCACAATTTCCTGTAAGTGTGAATTAACTCATAACGAAAGTTATTTAATTAATAATTTTTATAATATTTTTGAAATATATAATAATTATATTAATTGTCTTGATGGGACCTGCAAAAAGAATCTTGGAATTACATTCGGAATTTTAATTTATCCAGTAGAATTTTATTTGTTTCTTATTAAATTCCTATTAGGATTTTTTTTTAAATAATAGAAATTATCTTTAGTAAAAAAAAAGAAAAGAAAAGTATGATAGATATTCCAATAGATACATATTTTAATTATTTATTTTGTTTAATAAATATGTGTGTTTAAAGTTATTTTTACTCACTATTATCAATTCAGGATATGAACGTGAAGTCTTAATTTTCACTTTAATTTAATTATTGCTTAAAAATGCACTGAGCTGAAATACCTGGAATACCACGCACATTTTTCCAGGAGAATGAGTGCGTGTGTGCAGTGCTTTTAATCTCTGCTCTGTGTTCTAGCCAAACGCAGGAACGGATGACAAAGGAAGAGAGAAGCTACTGTCTGCTAAAGGAGGACAGTCGCCGGTGAGGAGGGGGGAGATAATTTGAGAGTTTACTGTGTGTCTGTCTAAGAGAGAGCAAGCTAATCAACTTAACCAGAAGAGGCGGGGCTTTAGGGATAATGCAGTTAGTTCTCAGCTGTCAGTCACAGAGTGGTCACTGCCCTGACCTCCGTCGGACCCTCCTGCCCACCCGACTCATATCCGTCTTTCTTCCTATCAAACCCCGCATTAGCACTCTCTTATCTTTTTCTTCTCATTCTTTCTGACAATTGAATTAATTAGATAATGAATTACTCAGTCCGGTGGATAGCCGTGTTTTTCCCCTTTGAAATGAGCAGTTTGGTCGCAATTTCACTTGATGTGATTTTGCGGATTTTTGTTACTGTCACTGTGCCCTTGTACGCAGTGTCAGGCCTGCGGCGCATACACACAACACACGTATGCGCTCAAACACTCTCTGTGGCGTACACGCTTACTACACACGGCACTCAAAGCAGATTACCTCTCTGGGTATTCCACACTAGATTATGCAGGATTAGAGTCAGCGGGATTAAACCACGCAAGTTAGAGTGGTGTCCTTCCTCTAATCAAAGACACATGTTCAGTGTGTATGTGCATGTACCTGAGAGAGTGTAGTGTGTTTTAATTCAGATTTGATGCGTGCGCGTCTGGGAGAGGGTTGGATCCGTGATGTTCATTAGCTTCAGCACTTCAATCAAATCAGCCCTATTTAGTTTCAGTGATTAGTTTGTTGCAAGTCCAAAACTATTTCCTGTTCTGATGCACAAAGCCGCTACAACAGCTGTAGATTTTGTAAAAAGTAATATTTAACAGTGTTAAGTTTTTAACTGAATAACTACACAATATATTGGAGGCCAGGCCAAACTGGTAATGGTCAATAGTAGCATATTTTTAAAGATATCATTTTTTAGGTAATCAATTAATAGGATGATTTGACCAAAAAATTTTAAATACGGTGGTGCTTCTTTAAAAACTTAATTTAGTCTCATTTCCTAACATTACATTTTAAAATTATTTATTTGTATTTATAGGTTATTTATTTAAATACATCAACTAAAAGCATATAATGACCAGTCTTAGTTCACACCATCCTAAAACAATAATTATAACATTTAATATTTAATTCGGGAATAGGGAACACCACGCATAACTATAAAGTTAATGACAGTGAACAACAATGTCGTTGGAATCACTTTCAGAATGATTTTTTTTCCAGCAGATTAAAAATAAAAACATTGACAGCCAAACAGAATCCATCCTGCTTTAAAGAGCATGAGCATTTAAAGCAGCAGACAACAAAACTGCAGCACGCGAATGAGAAACAAACCTTCTCATACATTGATGTGCCACTAATATAGTGATCATTAAGTTATCTTCATATATATATATTTTTGGCATGAAACAGACCTTATTTTTATTATTTCATTTTTTTTTTTTTTTTCATATTTTATTTTATTTATTTATTTTTTCCCCCCAAAAGCTCATATTTCGACTGTACATAATGTACATAAATAACATTATATAACATACGTATGTATATGCACGTACGTATATAACGTTTTGATGCCAGATTTGTCCAAAAGCATGTACAAATTCTAGAATAGATATTAGAGAGAACATTGTTCATGTTCTGTTTAAAAAAGGACTAAATAAATCAATCCCACCTGCAGAGTACAGATCCAACCCTGATCAAACACACCTGTCTGTAATTATCAGGTTCTTGAAGAGCTTAAGAGCTAATTGAGGTGTGTTTAATCAGGGTTGCAGCTGAACTCTGCAGGTACAGCAGGTATATCTCCAGGAACAGGACTGGGCACCCCTGGTATAGACTTTTTATGGTATGGGCCATCATATTGGTTATTGCCATACCATAAAAATGTGACCTGTGCTGGCAAAACGAGTCACAATGAGCAAACTTTCAAAAAACAAGTTATTTTTCTTTTATTTTAACCTTCAAAATGATGTATGATTTGTTTGAATCAGACAAAAATGACTGAGCTACACCTGTTTGAAGTTGGGGAAAAAAACGAGTTAGTGTTTTCTGAAGGTATATCACCTACAACATTGCATCTTTCTCCACTTCTTTTAGTATTACTAATTCACTAATTAATAATCACAATAGAGCTGATTGTATTTTATATTACTAAAATTAGAACAAAGAGGAATAAACAGTTAGAACCAAATACGAGGAAAGAAAATTTTCTTACTTTTTTCATCTTACATTAAACACACTGAAACTGCAACACACTTGCCTTTTTTTAAGGCAAGTGGTTACAATCAAAGATTTTAGCTACATTTAAATAAACAAATGTAGCTGACTAACGTTAAAACATTTTTTAATTTAAATGTAGCTAAAATAAATTGTTTGCAACCACTTACCTTAAAAAAATGTAGTATATTTTTTTCAGGCAGAAGAATCAGTAAGACAAACAGACTAAATCAAATGTAAAAATCACTTCAGTGTATTCAATACAAATGAAATTAAAACTAAAAAAGCAGTTCAATCAAGAACATCGAGTGATTTCCTCTTTTCTTTAATTGTTAGATTAACAGTAATGAGACAGACGGCCTATATATTAATACCTACTGTAATGCACAGATCTAATATAATGTTACACATCAGATGTTTTTCCCCAACAGTTCCCCAATGGTTCACTTAAGACATAACAGATAGTGTTTGTGTGAATACTCGCCAAGACAGATATTTTGAAATACTGTAATCTATATATATTATCATTTTAGATGTTTGATTACTGTTTGGAGCATCGGGATCGCTAGACAAGGGCTTAATGAATTCATTTTTGTGAAAACCTCAAATTTTCACTTTTTTTTTTTGCCTGGTAGTTCAAAATCAGCCCATGTGCATTCCGACTCATTTTGCCAGCATGGGTCACAAATAATAATTGCTTGTCAGTATCATGCAAAATGTGATTATGGTACTCCAGTAGCTAGTGTATTCACAGCTGATATGGTGAGCATTAAGTAACATCCTGTTGTTCTTGTAGCTTGCCTCTGAGTCTTTGTCATGGACAGACAGGCTGCCAGGGTACTGCATCAACATATCCTCTATCCTCCTTATGGTAGGTACCTTTCCCCATAACGGCATTTGTTGCATAGTTTTTACAGTTAAAATTCACATTTATCTGTTTTCTCAGGTTGGGGTCACGTTCTCTGCCGTATCTGGAGTGATTCTCTACCGTATCATTGTGTTTGCTGTTATGTCAATGAACCCTGATCATGAGGCCAAGGCTAATGTGCGTGTAACCGTGACAACCACCGCTGTCATCATCAACTTGCTGGTGGTTCTGGTGCTGGATGAGATCTACGGCGCTATAGCGGCCTGGATTACAGAGCTTGGTGTGTGTGTGTTTATATGACAAAAGATTAAATGTTTTTGTTTTCTTGATAAAAGTGTGACTCTGACGAAGAAAATATCATGCATTACCGATGATTATTATGAATATGATGTTAATGTCATACTTGCAGAGATTCCAAAGACTGAATCGACATTTGAGGAGCATGTGATCTTGAAAGCTTTTTTGCTGAAGAGCATGAATGCATTTGCACCTGTCTTCTATGTGGCCTTCTTTAAGGGCAGGTAAATTGGCATCCTATTAGCATACCCACCCAAACTAATGTGACGTTCTGTCTCTGTTGTCAATGATAACTGGATTATTATAATGTACTTTGTTGTTGTTTGTCATGTCCAGTTTGTTGCAGTGTAGTCGTGTGCTTACTGTAGTATTGTGTTTGAATGTAGTGTTGTCTACACTAATGTCTATACTGTATACTGTAGTGTTGTGTGTCTGTCCTGTGTAGTCCATTGTTGAGAATGTTATCTATGTTCATCTACATTGTATATATCACTTTGCAGTGACCATTTTTTTCATAAAAACATTTATATATATATATATATATAAAACAAAAATCTTAAAGGGGTCATATGATATTGCTAAACGAAATATTTTGTGTATTTGGTGTAATGAAATGTGTTTATGCGGTTTAAGGTTCAAAAAACACATTATTTCCACATAATGTACATTATTGATTCTCCTCTATGCCCCACCTTCCTGAAACGCCTCGATTTTTACAAAGCTAATCCGTCTGAAAAAGCGAGGTGTGCTCTGAATGGCCAGCTATCCAGTGCGTTGTGATTGGCCGAATACCTCAAGCGTGTGACGGAAATGTTACACCCCTCGCCATACTGTGTTGATGCCGTGTCCCGGCTGGAGCGACGAGAAAAAAAACATTAAAACCATTATAAACGAGGCATTTGTTGCATCCAGTGGGGACATAATTATGGATTATAATCACTTATACTCTCTTTTACCGGGTTGCGTTGCATCACGACGCGTAACATAAAACCATGTCTGCATTGTGATCGGAGAAATGACAAAACTACAAACGCTACTCTACACTGACTTGAATCGTCAGTGGCAAATTTTTAAATATAAAAAAACTTACTTACAATCTGTGAGTCAGAACAGCCGGCATTGTAGTCTACTTACCCAGGATCAGGAAAAGTCCTCCATAAAATGAGCTGCACACAAATTAATATTTGGGTTAAACTGTTCTGGAAAAGTGTTGTAAATACAACTTAACCACTGATTTCTAGTCGTGTCCACTTTTGGAAGACCAAACAAAGTAGTTTCGCTTTCACAACGAAACACAGCGTCACACACGGCGGGCTAGAGTGAGCGGAGGCCAGCTTGAGTGAGTGGCGGCGGGCTTGTTGGTGAGAGGATTGACCATAAGGGTGTGACGACTCCGGGCTGGACTCCGTTTTGTCCACGGTGAAAGCCGATCCGGCGACCACAGTGTGAAGTTGATGTATTTCCTCAGCGACAGCACGGATCAGCTCCAGGCATGACAAAACAGATATCATTCTCTTTTGGAAGACCAAAAAAAGTAGTTTAGCTTTCACAACGAAAAACACAGCATCTCCACGACATGGCGGCAGCGGCAACAACAATACTACAGCGAGAATAAAAGGTACGCCTTCTTTCTTTGAGTGAACATTCGGGCGCCATTATGCAAATCTTCCCACATAGTGAAATAGACATGTGGGGGCGTGTTAGAACAAGCCGTTTTAGGTATGCGTGGCTGACTCTTAACTTTTATAAAGAATATCTCTTTGGATTGGACTTAGTCTTTGCAACTTTACAGATCTTCTTATGCACCAAGAGCTTGTAACACTCCAAAGAGATACAAAAAATTAAAATCGCCTCATATGACCCCTTTAACCTAAAATCATGCAACGCTGAGAAACAAAAAATATTGTTAAACTTTTACAGTAAGGTTCCATTTGTTAACATCCGTTAACATGAACCAACAATGAAACATAACTTAGGGTAACACTTTATTTTAAGATGTCCTTGTTACACATGTTACATGTACTTACTATTACAATAAAAATAAATTATGCATAATTACAAGCAAGTAACCCTAAGCCAAACCCTAAACATAGAGTAAGTACATGTAGTTAATTAATATTAACTCAGTACTTAACTGTATAATTACACTGTAACAGGGACACCTTAAAATAAAGTGTAACCTCATTTAGTAATCTTAGTATTGTGTATTTCAACATATACATAATATATTAAACAAATCAGTCCGTTGTATTTACAACTGAAAAAAAAATTGTATTTGTTAATATTATTTAATGGACCTAACTAGTAAAAAAAAACATCATTATTAACTTTAATGAATACTGTAAACAAAGTATTGCTATGTTAGTTAATGCATTAACTACGTTAACTACTGGGTTTATGTAAGGGAATTCTAAAGCCAAATATGATACATGAGTAATTTTTCTATCTGTTATATTTTCTATTTACATTTTGTACTATATATATAGATATATTTTATAAATAATATATATTATGCTATCTAATAATTCATTAATATGCTCTTTATAGAATATGTATGAAAAGCCCATGTTGTACATTTGAAAGCATGCATTTTTCCCTAAATAATTTTTTACCCCTTTTTTTACACAGTTGAAACTATTTTTAACATGTTTTATTAATGTATTACTTTTCTGGAGAGTTCATGTCTAAATTTCCATATGCAAATTACAGTTCTATAACAACCTGTTTTGTGGTGTCTGTGTTGTGTTGCTGAACAGTACACTATTATGTTGTAGTTTACAATATTGTGTGTCACTGTGTAGTATGCTTTAGAGTCTAGCACCAAAATGCTGAATTTCTGGGTTACATTGTTTAATCCAATTGACGTTTTTGTTGAATATCTCTCATAACTCTGGTATGCTAATTTAGGTTTGCCGGTCGCCCGGGTGACTATGTTTATGTCTTTAAGGATTTCCGCATGGAAGAGGTAATTATTAAAATGATTATATGTTTGTCTTCAGTGTTTTAGCATAGTGTAACTAACAGTTTGCATGTACATGTGTTTTTGGTCTAGTGTTCTCCAGGTGGTTGTCTTATTGAAGTGTGTATTCAGCTGGGAATCATTATGTTGGGAAAGCAGCTCATTCAGAATAATGTGTTTGAAATTGCCATTCCGTAAGTGTTTTACACACACATACACACATGCAAAGTCTTCCCCGTGGTCCCTCTGCTAATTTTCTTTGATTCTGCAATGTACCCCCAGTCTATTAGAGGAAGCCCCTAACTCTCTTGTTAAATTAAATTTTAATTCTCCACACTGTTTAACATTACCTACACAGTGCACAGTGAGTGATGGAAGAGGTGTTTAAAATAACACGGCCAAATTTGTTGACATTACAGAAAGCTGAAGAAGATGTATCGCACATATAAGGAGGAGAAGGATGGATCGGCAGATGAGGAGGACAAAGATTCGAAACGAGAACCACAGCGCTGGGATTTGGACTATGATCTGGAGCCATATGAAGGATTGAGCCCAGAGTACATGGAGATGGGTGAGTACCACATGCTCAAATTGAACAATAGACTCAAATGTCAGCAACGTTTGGTGCATCGCTTTCATTGTTCTACTTGTTTTTAAGTACCTTACAACCCCAAAAACATCATTACTATGTGCTTTGTAGCAATTAGAAAGCCTTATTTGACTGTTTAATGATAGTGTTGTGGCTTGACCTTTTTTTTTCTAGAATTGCTCTTTATATTTTATCAACTAAAATTAGATTTTTTATATATACATTCCTGGTCTTATTTTCATTATATTATGTTTTTTCCAAAGATTTCTTCAAAATGTATGATTTGCTCCATTACATTTTGAAAGGACAATGTGAATGCTGTTTAAAGTTGGCTTTAATAGCTGTAATGATTAAATAACTTACAATATAATTGTTAGGCATTTGACATCACCATGATGTACTTCGTCTCTGGCTGCTATTGACCAATCATAATTCATTTTAGGCTTTGCACTCTACCTGGACAAGTAGTTAACTAAGAAGCTGTGTTGTGTCTAAATTTTGTTTAGAAATGATCAATCTTGAAAGCAAGATCTGGCTCTTATTAAATTACATAAAAAAAAATTTTATAAGTAGGCACCTTTAAAATAAAGGCATTCACACCAATACAAATGTTCCGTAAAAATAAATAATTTAATTTGAATAAATGATTAATTCATATGTTCAGACCATCACAAAGGTTTTTTTTTTAAACGAGGGGTTTCAAATAAATTTTCTATCACACTATGAAAAATGTTGGCCAACCAATAAGATTTGTGCAAAAAACGAATCACTCCATGTGAATAAAGGCTATTTAATTTTTCACTATAATTTCGAGTGCCTTGAAGTGATTTGTTTTTGGATGAATTTAGAAATCCTGCATACAAAGAGCACCGATTTACGGACTTTATACCCCAGCAGCATTTTTGCAAATTTTTAAAATAAGATTTGTGATTACCTTTGTGAACTGCTGTTGCATAAAACCACTACTTGATGTATTTTGCTAAGCGAACCTCCTTGTATTAGACACATGGGGGAAACAGAATCCAACAGTGAGCAATCCAGCTATCGGAATCTGTTCCCCCACCACTATGGAGAGACATGTTGATATACAGGTGCATCTCAATAAATTAGAATGTCGTGGAAAAGTACATTTATTTCAGTAATTCAACTCAAATTGTGAAACTCGTGTATTAAATAAATTCAATGCACACAGACTAAAGTAGTTTAAGTCTTTGGTTCTTTTAATTGGGATGATTTGGCTCACATTTAACAAAAACCCACCAATTCACTATCTCAACTAATTAGAATATGGTGTCATGCCAATCAGCTAATCAACTCAAAACACCTGCAAAGGTTTCCTGAGCCTTCAAAATGGTCTCTCAGTTTGGTTCACTAGGCTACACAATCATGGGGAAGATGCTGATCTGACAGTTGTCCAGAAGACAATCAGTGACACCATTCACAAGGAGTGTAAGCCACAAACATTCATTACCAAAAAAAACTGGCTGTTCACAGAATGCTGTATCCAAGCATGTTAACAGGAAATTGAGTGGAAGGAAAAAGTGTGGAAGAAAAAGATGCACAACCAGCCGAGAGAACTGCAGCCTTATGAGGACTGTCAAGCAAAAATCGATTCAAGAATTTGAGTGAAAAATTCACAAGGAATGGACTGAGGCTCGGGTCAAGCCATCAAGAGCCACCACACACAGACATGTCAAGGAATTTGGCAACAGTTGTCGTATTCCTCTTGTTAAGCCACTCCGAACCACAGACAATGTCAGAGGCGTCTTACCTGGGCTAAGGAGAAGAAGACTTGGACTGTTGCCCAGTGGTCCAAAGACCTCTTTTCAGATGAGAGCAAGTTTTTGTATTTCATTTGGAAACCAAGGTCCCAGAGTCTAGAGGAAGGGTGGAGATGCTCATAGCCCAAGTTGCTTGAAGTCCAGTGTTAGTTTCCACAGTCTGTGATGATTTGGAATGCAATGTCATCTGCTGGTGTTGGTCAATTTTGTTTTTTGAAAACCAACGTCACTGCACCCGTTACCAAGAAATTTTGGAGCACTTCATGCTTTCCTTCTGCTGACCAGCTTTTTGAAGATGCTGATTCATTTCCAGCAGGATTTTGGCACCTGCCCACACTGCCAAAGCACCAAAAGTTGGTTAAATGACAACATAGATGGTGTGCTTGACTGGCCAGCAAACTAACCAGACCTGAACCCCATAGAGAATAAGATATTGTCAAGAGGAAAATGAGAAAAAAAGAGACCAAAAAATGCAGATGAGCTGAATGCCACTGTCAAAGAAACCTGGGCTTCCATACCACCTCAGCAGTGCCACAAACTGATCACCTCCATGCCACGCCGAATTGAGGCAGTAATTAAAGCAAAAGGAGCCCTAACAGTATTGAGTATGTGTACAGTAAATGAACATACTTTCCAGAAGGCCAACAATTCACTAAAAAGGTTTTTTTTATTGGTCTTATGAAGTATTCTAATTTGTTGAGATAGTGAATTGGTGGGTTTTTGTTAAATGTGAGACAAAATCATCACAATTAAAAGAACCAAAGACTTAAACTACTTCAGTCTGTGTGCATTGAATTTATACACGAGTTTCACAATTTGAGTTGAGTTACTGAAATAAATGAACTTTTCCACGACATTCTAATTTATTGAGATGCACCTGTAGATGCTTAAAAACTGTTGAATCTATCCCATATGGGGATGGATCTTAACCAGTATCTTGTTCAGAAACATTAGAACCTCCTAGTATAGGAAATATTGGGGAGCAATCCATCTGTTGGAATCTGTTCCCCCAACTCCAGGGTGAGAGATGTTGATGTAGTTGTTGATTCTATCCTGTATGAGGAAGGATCTTAACCAGTATCAGTTTGATAAATATTAGAACCTCCTTGTATAAGAAACATGGGGGGAACAGAATCTGATGGTGAGCAATCCAGCTGTCAGAATCCCTTCCCCTAACTTACGGCTTAAAGGTTGTTGATTCTACCCTATGGTAATGGATCTGTCCATTTTCATTTAGACCATCAGTTGTTTTTTATGCCTTGGTCTGAGCAGACAATTTGAAAACCGGATCAAATATTTGTTTGGGTTGGTGTGAACAGACCTTAAGCTTTGTGATATGGAGAGAGCATAGACACAGCTTGGGTGAAGGAATCAATACAACAGTATCATATTGACAATGACCTATGACAGATGTAAATAAATGTCAATAGGGTTAACCCTGTAGTTGTAGACTGGATCAGTCATGTTGATTAGCAGTTACCACTGAGCCGATTCTGTGGGTCACTTGATTTCTTTGCTTTACTATTTATCACAAGTTCTACTACAACTACAACTTCAGAGACTCCGACAGTGGTCGGTAACCTTCTGTCACAAAGAAAGAGGAATATTAGATGTATTATTTTATTTAGTTGTTCATTTTGAAATCCCCAAATCTGCATGGCAAGTAACGTACGTAACTCTTGCAGTAATCCTTCACTGTAGTCAAACCGCCGTATGGGAAGCACTAGTGGATTGGTGATTAACAAGAAATATAAAAAATATCAAAATGGATGCCAACATCTGCTCTATACACTCTATTATTAGTTTTTCCTTTGAAGAGGTTTAGCGATGGTGTTTAAGGATGTCTGCGATGACTTTGAGGAATTGGGTTTGATTAAGGACATTTGTGTATGTGTGTGTTTGCTTGTCTGCAGTTATTCAGTATGGATTCGTCACACTTTTTGTGGCCTCCTTCCCGCTGGCACCAGTCTTCGCTCTGCTTAATAATGTCATTGAAATCCGACTAGATGCGGCAAAATTCGTCACTGAAATACGCAGACCTGATGCAGTCAGTGCTAAAGAGATTGGTATGAATTTTTGCAGCAAATATGCACAGACTTACTCATGGTTACACTTAACATAACTGTTATTTAATATAGTTCACACTGTCACATATTTATCTTCCCTTTCCCAGGCATATGGTACAACATCTTGAGTGGAATCAGCAAGTTTGCTGTCATTACCAATGTGAGTGTTAAGATTTTGACTTGTTGCTGGCTGTGTTTAGTATGATTTATCTCATTGCGCGCAGAGATTTTAAGGTTTTTCTTCTTTCTGTCTCTCTTTCCTCCAAGGCATTTGTGATCTCCTTTACATCTGAGTTCATTCCTCGGATGGTGTATCAGTATTTGTACAGTGAGACAGGCACCATGCATGGTTATACCAACCACACACTGGCTTATTTCAACACAAGGAACTTTAAACCTGGCACTGCCCCGCATGACACCGACTTTGACAGACAACTCCGTATTTGCAGGTACACACGACACACATGCAACACACTCATACTCATGAACTCTGCTCGCCTATATGATCTGATACCATTTGTTCTTTCTCCTCAACAATTCGTCTTCACAGGTACAAAGACTATCGAGATCCACCTTGGTCTCCTGAAGCTTACCAGCTTTCTAAGCAGTACTGGTCTGTGCTCGCTGCACGCCTGGCTTTTGTCATTTTTTTCCAGGTCAGTATTTGTTAAACTGCTTTTCTTGCTGTTCAATGAACACTGCAAGTTAAATACAACTTAAGCTCTCTCTACCATTAAAAAAAATAATAAAGTCATGGCCATGTCATCCCAGTCTCATTTACATGATATCCACGCAATGATACAAAGAAGGGTTGTAATGTAAATATCTCTAAAGCATTTTAATGACTTCGTATGTCAATATAATCTTTGCATGATAAAGGCAAGCAGATTTAGCTTTCATTCTACATTGAGGGGGCTCAAGCTTTAAGTTCCCCTCCTTTGTACTTCTAGTAGGAGATTAAAATAGAGCTGAAATATTAGATATAAAGTGGAGGTGGGGGATGCCGGAAGAACTGTCACCTAAGTGATAAAAGCAGCAGTGGCCTATTAACCTTAAATTTGATTGACAGATTAGATGAACATGCTAATTTAAGAAATCCATATGCATATAGACCAAATTCCACAAATGGTATTTACATAAGTAAATGCTTAACCAGAAATGAATCCACCTAATATGTATATATGTATTATAAAAATTCTTAATGAAGAATTCATATAATTGCAGTATAGCCAAGTATAAATAAAGCTAACTAAATTAATGAATAAATAATGCTGCATGATTCAGTTTTAAATCCAACATGCCCCATAGATCCTTTTTACACAGTTTTCATCTCAATCATTTGGAATTGTCTTATGATAAAAATGTCCTTTAAATTCAATCAATATTTCGTCATTTATTATGCATACATTTTAATCCATCTTCTTATTTTTATTTTATTAAAAAGGCACATATTTTTTGTTAATAGCATTTTTTGACAATAATATGCAAAATAACAAAATGTGTCAAACTACAATAGACCAAATATTTGAAAAATATATAAACATTTATTAATTCCCATGTTCAACATTAGATTTATCAGCATAAAACCTGCAAAAACATGTTTTAATTAATGTTTTCCTTTGATATTGTTGATGGAAAAAAAAAAACCTTGGTCAGCAAACATTTCATTGACAAGATTAACACTGCCCACAAACTTCCACTATAAAAGTGCATTATTGTACAAGGGTTTTCTTATGTTCTTGCAAACTGAGAAACAAATCCAAATTACTTGAATCTTAAGTTGTATTTAACCCAGAATATTCCTATAAAATAGGACTGGATGTTTGATTCTGTATGTTGTTGTGTTGTAGAACTTGGCCATGTTCCTCAGTATGCTGGTGGCATGGTTGATCCCAGATGTGCCTCGTTCTCTGAGGGAGCAGTTGAAGAGAGAAAAAGCACTCATGATGGATCTTCTGCTCACCGAGGAGGCAGACAAGCAATGCACCCAGTCACACCCATTGACAACTACTAACAATGAAGTCGTCATCAAGTGTCTAGGGGAAGGATCATCGGAGGAGCTGCCTGTCTGCAGTGGGGTATTGCTAAGCCAGTCAGATGAAGAGCTGAAAGAACTACAGGTGACCAACGGAGAGGAGGAAGAGCTTGAGGAACAATCAGCAGAGGAACCCATCGCATCCACCAGTGATCTGCCTGATAGGCCTCAACCTTCGACCTGTGAAAGTCTCAATACAACTTCAGAGTCCCTGTCTAAGGTAGCCTGTCATGATGAATCACCCACCACACCTTTAGCATGTTCAAACCAGTCCATTCATTCAATCAAAACCGGCTCACTATCACGGCACCGAGAGTTCGACTCGAATGAACCTCCACCTCGAGACCCAAGTTCTAGAGCTAAGAGCCGTTGCCAAACTCTTCCGCCAAGGCACAGAGGACCTGAAGCTGAAGCGCATGTAACCAGACCTAGCCACTCGACAACATTCACACATCTCGACCAGAAAGTTCCTCCATCCTCTAGTGAGCTCAGCCGAATGGTCTCTAGAGGACCATCTAAAACCAAGCCCTCTGAAAGCCAAATGTCTGTCTCAGATTCACTGGATTCAGAGCTCACGAGCAGCCATTCCATCTCGCTCCCTCGCTCGCCATCCAGACCGGAGCTTGCTAGCAGCCTTTCGACAGTCTTGCCACGTCCTCCTTCGAAACCAGAGCTTGTGGGCAGCCAGTCAACAGGACTACCACGGCCTCCCTCCAAACCAGAGCTGATGGGAAGCGCAACGAAAGGGCTTCCACCTCCTGATCCAGGCTCGAAAGTTAAGGCCCGATGCCAGACTCTTCCTCCGAAGTATAGAGGCGCAGAGACTTCTGAGGAGACGAAGACCAGACCTAGTCACTCAACCACCTTCACACACCTCAGTCAACAGATCCCCCCCTCACCCAGTGATCTCAAACGTAACACTCCCGTATGAGTGGGACAAGATGAAGTGGAACAACACTCCACCTTTTCAGCACCTTGCATCCGATCACCATTCTCAGTGCCAGGCAACCCATGCCATCAACAACTCATCTTTGACTTCTCAATGGTGACTGAACAAGCATCTTCAGTAACTCTGGATGTAGATCAATTGTTGATGGCTTGGTGGAGGTTCACTTGGTTGGTTAACTAGGCGGACTTCTTTTGCACAGAATCACCAACTTTATTGGAGGACCGAGTGCAGACTTGTGCATTCTGGGTATTCTTCTGGAGCCATTTGACATGGCTCGATGACTCTTAAACATTGTCTTATACTGTGACTTGCCATTCTCTCTTTCACATATAAACTCCTGTACAGACATACGCAGATATACACACACCAAATCTCATTAACCTGACCTCTTGAACCAGAACAGGTGAGAAGAGAGAGAGGCTTAGGAATATGGGCCAAAGGGCTTTGCAGTCCATACGATTTGTTACTCAGCAAGTGGAACTTTCATTTCGTGGTGTGTTCTTTCATGAGTTTTGCTAAACATGTACTTAACCAGAATAATAACTAAATGTGAACTTATTAACACAATACGTCAGCTTAAGAATGAGCCAACTTGTTTGTGGAATTGTCTATTTGTCTTTGGTGGCAACATCTGTAGTGTCTCATCCATATGGCAAGTTAGCACGTAGCTTGGCAGCACGCTCATGACATGATAAAGAAATGTATTGTTGAAATGGATTCAAAGCCAATTATGTTGTACATTGCAAATACACTGTAGTATTTTACATAATCCCATTTAGCACTATGCTAGCACAGCTAAAGCTAATGTAAAGCATGCTATATTTATATTCAATGTGAAGAGGTTTTCAGGGATTTAGACCCAATCGTCACTTTTAATGTTGTTCCTCACTAACGGGGGACAAAAGGTATGAATGCATACAGGCCACGTTCACACTGCCAAGTTTTTGAAGTGACAAATGCATTTATTTGAAGGAATGAATAGCTCAATTATCGCTCCATTTGTGTAAGGAATTCAAGTGTCAATCCTACCATTCCAAACAAGCAATAGTTAATGTCTCACAGCTGTAAAGATACATGCCAGCAATTTAGCCTGTTTAGTGTTTTCTATTTTTCCGCAAACTAATATTAGCGTACTGAGATGTATTCGTGTCTGGCCATTTTTAATGCGTCATTAGTTGTCACTAATAAACAAACTCTGTGTGTACAGAACAGGATTAAGGGATTAGTTCACCCAAAATGAAAATAATGCCATAATTTACTCAACATGATGTCGCTCAAGCCAATATTAGTTTCTTTCATCCCTGGTACACAAAATAAGAAATTATGTTGAGTGTCCAGGCGTCTCTCTTTGATGTAATAAAGTGAATGGCTATTTATCAGTGTTGAGGGTAACGCATTACAAGTAACGCGAGTTACGTAATGAGATTACTTTCTTCAAGTAACTAGTAAAGTAACGCATTACTTTTTAATTTACAAGAGAATATCTGAGTTACTTTTTCAAATAAGTAACGCAAGTTACTTTTTTTTCCAATTTGATTGACAGCTCTCCTGTCCCCATGTTGAGAGAAATCAGAAGACGTTACTGTAATTCTAAAATAAATATGAATATGCACTAATTAATCTCACTCACAAAAAAATAAATAAAAACACAGATTCAGTATTCCTCAAAATGAATAAAAATAATGCAACTCAGAATATGAAACCTGCAATAATTAAATGTTAAACAACACAAATATCCTTTTATGTATTTAATCCCATTCTATTAACCAATGTCTTTGCTTCTGACCTTTGATGATCCAGTTCAACCGTACTAATAAGCACAAATTACTCTAGACAAACATTTGTGTGTCTTTTTTTATTGCTGAAGTGTGCTGAATTTCTTCTTCTGCATTCTACAGACGTAAATTTACGCTTTTATATTTGCCAGAAATATAACTTTTTTTATTTTAAAAACAAACAAGCAAGCCCTGTCCAGATTTAAAAAGTAACGCAAAAGTAACGTAATGAATTACTTTCCAAAAAAAGTAACTAAGTAACGTAATTAGTTACCTTTTTATGGAGTAACGCAATATTGTAATGCATTACTTTTAAAAGTAACTTTCCCCAACACTGCTATTTATACTTTACACATTCTATAAATGACAAAAAGCACCATAAAAGCAGACCAGACGACTCGTATGCTATATTCTGAAGCCATACAACAGCTTGTGTGACAAACAATCTCAAATATTGGGGTGAACTATTAAAACAACTGGAGTTGACAGCTGTATTTAGCTGCAATGTGGGCATGGCCTCTGTGTATTCAGGTCTATGTGGCATGGCAGGTGTGTATGATATGCATTGTGCTAACAGGGATCAATTAGCTAAGAACAGTTACAAACAGCAGTCAAGTAGAACATTCACGTCCATGTTATTTCTAGAGGTCTCGAGAAACTGACAATATTTTGATATTATAATGAAAAAATATGATTACTGTTCATAATCAAAAAGTGGAAAGGAAGAAGTTTGTTTTATTTTATTTATTTATTTGTTTGTTTGCTATAGCATGGTTTGTCAGAATGCACTGCTATTTTTGAATGTCTGTCAATGGAAAATGTGCTTTTATCCCTCATAATGTTGTAATTACAGCAACTACCACCAGGGGCTTTTTGCATCATGCATCTTTGACCCTCTGCTGTATACTGACTCTCTAAATGCTGTATTTTCGACCACCACAAGATGGAGACAGCAAACCTACACAAAACAATTAACTGAGGACTGGGACACCAGTAAGACAAAGGACTGTCAGAATCAAGTCATGCATAGTAAGTACAGGTGGAGCCAGTAATCCACACCTTCACAATATTACATAAAGTAAAGCTTTCTCAGTCCTGCATTACCATATACAGGACTTTTCCCTAGTGAAAATCTTACGGAAATGTCTAAGGATCCAATAGGACTTTTCTCAAGAATCAAATTTCACAATCTGAAATGTTCTCATTTTTAAAGTGTCTAAATATAAATATAAAAAGCATTAATAACTGTTGTCAAAATCCTATAAGAATGGATTCCTACTGGATCCTAATTTGGAACCAACTTTAACATAAGCCAATTGAAATTAAAAACTAGATCTAGTTACTAACAGCACTATTATGATTGATTATCATTAGAATAATATGTCTGTGTGGGATATTAAGAGTAGTAGGATTTCCTTATCGTTATTTCCCTTTTTCCTTTGTCCTTTATCTATTCAGTAGTACGACATGTTCTGATAAAGATTACACAATATCCAGTATAGGAGGTCAAGGATACTGTAGGATTTTCAGTTTGGTTAAGTTCCACTGGAATCTTATTTAAATTGGTTCCAAATTATGATCCAAAGAATTTCTTTAAACATTTTGACTGGGGCATCACAAGAACTATGTCTTGGTAATGTACAGTTAAGAATCCCACGCGCGCTCTAGGAGTTTAAAAACAATTTTCTTTCAATTACTTTTAATGTCTTACATGGGCATTTTATCTGACTGCTAAGAATAAAAATCCAAACTACAGTATGTGTTCTAAAAGATACAGGTTCTGGTTTGTGTTTTGTTGAAGTCCTGTAAAAAAAAAAAAAAAAATCAGTAGTATAATTTTCAGTTGGTTCCAAATTATGATCCAGCAGGAATCCTATACACATTCCTGTAAGATTTTGGCTAAACTAGATGCTTTCATACCAAATCACTCACAAGTTACCAAGAACCAGTAGCAGTGTTCCTGTAATTCAGCTGGTAGAGCATGACCCGAACAACACCAAGGTCGCAGGTTTGGTTCTCAGGGAACGCACACACTGATTAAAAAAACGAAACAAAAACAAAACGTAAAGCTTGACCGCACTGTAAGCCCTTTTGAATGAAAGCATATCAGCCAGGTGCATAAATGTAAATAAGAATTAAAACACTGCCAAGTAAGAATGTCACAACACAGAGAAAGAACATTTCTCTTATTCAACCTGTGAGTTATTAACCTGTTTAGGGCATGCAATATTTCAAGGTTCATGTCCTCTCTCTCCTTCTAACTGTGCCTTTCTTTGACTATACCTGAGGAGACTGTGGCCCCTCCCACATATCCAGTTCTCTGGCCCCTTTCAAGGCACACACACAGGCGGTTCAATAATGAGCTCTTTGTGAGGGGTTGAGGTATGCAGTGAAAGTGTTTGCTTGTGTGTGTATGTGAGAGAGAGAGAGAGAGAGAGTTAACCTTTACTTAAAGGTGTGTGTGAACAGAATTACAACAGAGAAAGCAGGAAAACAGGAGGAGAGAAAAGAGTGTGTACAAACAAGAAAAGGACAAATCTGGTATGGATGCATTTGTTTCTGTTTGACGTGTTTCTCAGTCAGTCTTTGGGACGTTATATGTCTGTTTGTCATGGTAACAATAAACAGTCACTACTTACTATAAGAATACATGCAGTAACTTGAGCTCCTCTGCTTTCGCTCTAACAAAATACTACTTGAATCAGTGTTTTGCTTTTGTCTTATGTGTAATACAAGACTGATTAGATACTATTGTTAAAAGTGGGTCTGAAGGACTTTATATAAGTCCAGATCCGTACTGCAGTCGGATACTCCCAGTGAGACTCATAACTGGCTCTGCTTAGAGCTGATCAAACATGTTTTGAACTCTCTTTCCACAATCAGTTCCTGCATGCTATTGTAGATTTCAGTATTTGCATGTCAATTACCTTTCATTAATAAAGTCTAATGTCTCTGACACTGTTAAAAAAGTCTTCACTGCAAAAAGCCTCTGGATTTTGAAGGACTAAATGTATGGTCCTGAAGTGGTACAGAAACTAGTAAACAGACATTTCCAGTAAGTTTTGCAGGTGTCTGTGTTCATTTGTCTCTATTGTGTATTGTGCTCAGGTACGTATCCTATTACAGGAGCTACTGCATAACACTACAATAGCCTGTGAAAACGCCAAATATTCTAGTGTCTGTCTGTCCATCCATCCATCTATCTATCACTGAGAAAATAACATAAAAACATCTAAATGAACTGGTTTTAATATCATTATTTAAGAAATATTATTTAAAATCATCTAAATGTATCCACCTAAATGGATTGATTTATACTAACAAAACACATTTTTATGTTTTAAAACCATGTCTATCTATCTATCTATGTTTGTCCATCTGTAAGGCCTATACATTTCATGACTGTGAAGCCTTTTCAAAGTCTGTCTTGACAAACTTTGCTTTTCTAGTTCAAATTTACAGTTACATGACTTTATTTGCATGTCAAATTCATTCAATTCACATTCTCTGCTTCCATACATTTAAATGACATATTTGAATTCCAATTCTGCATCATGTTTCCAATTCAAATTGAGAAACATGAAATGCATTCTCTTTTAGATTTGAATGGCACACAACTCTGTTACTCACAAGCATGGCTTTCCATTGTTTCTTCTTCAATATTCTATTTTTTTTTTACTGTAGGTACTTTGGATAAAAGCATCTGCTAAATGAATGCATGTAAATGCTTTTGCTGTGTTTGTGTGTTTTTCACAGGGCGATGCTTAGTGAGTGGTTTTGGTGGGATCGGCTATGGTTGCCAAGGCCGGTGACATGGGCGGACCTACAGGACAGTGAGGGGCGTGTCTATGCCTGTGTGTCCCATTTGTACATCATTCTACCTGTAGCAGTCCTGCTGCTAGGCTTAAGAACTTTCTATGAAAGGTACATGTTATTGAAAAGACGAGCTTACATCAGCATTAATTTACATGCTGGTTTTTGCTGAATAGTGCTGGTGGAATTGTATATTCATGCTGTTCATCAGGAAAACTGAGCTGGTAAAGCCAGTTGGTCAAGGAAGCTTTACTGCTTAAGATAATGAATACGTCTGGTGAAAACACCATGTATTATATGTTCTTATAATTGCTGAAGTGCAGTGAACGTCTCTGATTAACAGCAGATCAAGGTGTGACTCTGTCTCGCTGCCTCTCCCTCATTCAACAGGTTGATCGCGGTGCCACTCGCTGAGGCTCTTGGGGTTAAAGACAAAATTCGCAAGAGAGCGTCACACAACCCCATACTGGAAATATACTACAATACACACTCTAAACATCCAACACAGGTAAACATGCATTTTAATGCATTCATATAATGCGTTTAATCAGAAGAAAAACAGGTGATAAAAAATAAAAAATATATATAAATAAAAATGTAAGGACCTTTAAGATTTTTTTACAATATGTATTGTTTTGAAAATGACACATTTCCCCCTAAATATGAATCTTTGTTAACTTCCATTTAGGCTTATTTTAATGAATAATAATAATACAACATTTCTGAACGATTGATGCTCTTAATCACAATTAAGAATAATTAGCAAGTAATATATGCCATGTTTTTGTGAAAATGTCCTCATTTATATAGATCAGTGATTAAAACATGTTATTAAAACCAAATATTATGTTTTAAAATGGATTAGATTCTTTTGGAACCATGTGTATTACAAATAAAGTGTTTTATAAATAAAGGTTGATTTAAGTTGAGTGTAGGCACATACTATAATGTATTATTATAATAGTAGTTCAGTTATTTATGAAAATATATAATGTCTCACAATATGTATAAGGTATTACAAACACTGAAAAAATTGGCTTTGAAACGATTCTCACTGAGAAATTGATTGATACAACACAAATATTAACAAAGAATGGCAAACAACACACAGAATTAAACATGACATTTTGAAAGACTGAAAACATATTTTGTTGTAAAAACATGCTCTAATAATTTTTGTTTTATTTACAATTTCAAAAAATATTTTTTACAGTGTAGCTTTGTAATGCATTATATAAGCAGGCTTCAGCAATTAATAGAAAAATATGTCCTATTCACCAGTATATGTAGGACCAGCACATTTTGACATATGATGTGTATGTGTCTAGTAATGTTTGTGTATGTCATGTACTTAGGCAGATATAAAAGGTGTGTGTAAAAGGTTGGGCTGGTCAGAAAGGCAGGTGGAGCGCTGGTTCCGCAGACGGAGGAACCAAGACAGACCCGGACTACTGAAGAAATTCAAAGAAGCTAGGTATATTTACACACACTAAACAAACTTTCTTGATTGACTCATTTGTATTTGGCTATATTTGACCTTTTAACCGTTTTCAAACGTGTATGTTTGTTATTAACAATAGTATTTCCTCTCTGTAGCTGGCGGTTTGCCTTTTATCTGTGTTCGTCTTTCGGAGGAGTGCTGGCTTTACACGATGTAAGTGATTTTTTTATGTATATACAAACCTCAGGCTGTATCTGAACACCTGAATGACCTCCAAACAGCTGCGTGCATGTGTGTGTGTTACAGCACATGCAGAGATTCTCAGGAGAGACCTTGAATCAGCATGTGTGTTTGTGAGAAATGCTTAAAGGGGTAATTAGTAACATTTTCCCACCTGAGAACAGCGCCAGCCTGGTAGAAAGATCCACAAACGGGCACAATAACAGGCATGGACAGGCCCTGCACACACACACATTAACTTGTTGTTAAGACAAGCATCACTATTACTATACTAACGTATTCAATTTAGGCATGTAATCCCATATCACCATCAAGGGTTTAGGTACGTAGAGAATTAGCAGTGTTGGGGAAAGTTACTTTTAAAAGTAATGCATTACAATATTGCGTTACTCCATAAAAAAAAAGTAAGTAATTACGTTACTTAGTTACTTTTTATGGAAAAGTAATGCGTTACGTTACTTTTGCGTTACTTTTTAAATCTGGACAGGGCTTG
>JADLZN010012116.1:0-138014 GCA_018155175.1 Sinocyclocheilus anophthalmus | reverse complement strand
GCTTGATTTGCAAAATACAAATATGTCTGATTAATATGAATACAACGAGTTTACTTCTGTTAAATGATTCATTCTTGTTATTTGTAACTAAATTAAGAAATAATCAAATGAATTAGATCAGCACTTGTTGATTCAACGAGACTGAGGCGCTTCATATCAACAACTCTAGCTGGTGTAGCTAGTCACTGTGCATGCTCAGTAGAAGCGGGAAGTTCGGGAACACGTCACACAGTGGAGTTTTGTGAGCGGTTTGAACTGCTGCGTCTAATCGTTCTGCATCCTTGATATTGAGGGTAAGTACTTGATATGTACCTGTTTGTAATTAGTACCGTGGATTATAGATTAAAAATGAGTTATTAGACACTGTGTCGATGTTTCTAAGCAGACTTATTTTCCCAGACTCGAAGCACATGTGTTGGGTTCAATTCCGTGTCTTCGTCGATAAGAGTTTCACCTTAACGTTAATATATCCGCTACAGTAGGTGCATTTCTGTCACAATTCAATGCTAGCTACGCCTAACTATTAACTACATAACCTACGATAAACCTGAACTCTACATTACCCCAACAATGGGAGGGGAAAACGGGAGATAAAGTGACTGCAGAGTCGATGAATCAATGTGCACTTCTCATCGCTCTTTTCAGTCTAGCTAACGTTTATAGGGCTTTTTTTTTTATTTTTTATGTTTTTAGTGTGCCAACAGAGGGACTGTTGTTGTCATTAGCCAAATTAACTAACGTTGGCCTGGCCCTATGTGTATATCAGCAAAATATTACTTTAAACGTTCTATAACTAGACATTTCTGTCTTTTCAAACATAGAGTTTCAAAATGCCACATAATGCTAACTTACCCAGCTTATTGAATACAGTATGCAAAAATGGTTAAGTAAAATCTATGATGCAGTCGACCATATATTTGAAATGTCCTTACAAATTGCAGTTAAAGTTATGATTGAGTAGGTATGCATGGTTTTATTCAGGGATTATAGTTATAAATATAAGTAAAACTCTTGATATTCAGTAACAGCAGCCAGTAGTGGTAATTTACTTTGGCCCAGTTTTTAAAGTCAGTCTTTCAAATTAGGAGAGTTTTTTCTGTTTTCTGGCCTTAGCATACACATTAGAGTACATTTGTTGCAGTTTTGCAGGTTAACTTTTATACATTTCTTTTTCACAGCGGAAATGTTCCTTTTTTTCCCGTACAAAAAAAAGAAAAGAAAAGAAAAAGGCTACATCACAATGTAAAGCTGTCCCCATGCTCTTCTGCTGCGAACCTCACCTTTATTACATGGTAAGTAGTTTTTCTTAACACTCACATACAGTAGTGTATAACTAACTATCCTTGATTACTGAACTTTCCTTTTCTTTCTCTTTCAGTGACGTGTATGTGGCAGTGCAGGCAGTGTGTTGCAAAGGAGAGTTGTAGGTACAAATTACTTAAGCATTATTAACTAAACCATTGTTTTGGAAGCAGCAATCATTATGTTTGTGTATTTAAATTGTCCATGCACATTTAAGACATGAGCAGGACTTAAAACTCACGTCAGCTCTTATACTTTTAATCAAAAAACAGAGTAGACCATATTTAGATGGTTGTGTACATGTCTTCTTAACTCTCTCATTGCTGATAGAAAAAATGTTAAAACAGCTTTTTTATTTTCATCCTTCTATTATGATGAGAGTTAATAAATGCATTGTCAATGTTTTTCAGATTGATAGGGAGTTCTTGCGGATTTCTACTGTACCACTGCTTTCTACGTTCTCTGCTGAGCCTGACCATACTAAAATCAACACGATTGATTGAGATCTTCAGTAGAAAAGGTGGGCAATCCGGAAAAAAATCACACAGTTAGCCATCTCATGTTTGCCATCTCCAAGGTTTGTACTGATAAATGGCTTTAATAGTCATTCTCAATGCAGATGGAAAGACAGATGTAGTTTGGCATTTTCTTCCTAAACAGTACTCTTAAGTTGTGCCACCACTGAAGTTTTAGTTAATTTTTGTCCCCACCCCACAGGATGACACTATACATACCAGAAGAGCCTGTGTAAGTATTTGAGCTCATTTTTGTTTGTGATCTTTCATGTATTTCGTCCCACAGGATTCAGACATTGAGTCACAAAGTACCATGGAGCAAACTGCGATGGGAGTGTATGTCATACTGAAGGAGGGGGTGCTGCCTGATGATGACCCACAAGGACATTGGTGTCCTAATTGAAGGTGTGGAAGTCCTCAGTGACTTGAGTAGCATTGCACAGGCTTGTGCTCTGTTATTTGGACTGATATACTGTTTGAACCTGAGCTACCCACCAGAGCTCAAATGCACTTTTGAAGTCTTGCAGAAGATCTTTCTAAACCTAAATGGACAGAGGTTGTCATCCAAGGCACAGTTCCTCAAAAACAAGCTTTTGGAGTGAGCGAGCTTGAAAAAGACAGAAAAGTCAAACAAAATGCACTTATGGACAACTTATTTTTTTGCACAGTTCCTCCAAACAAGCTACTGGAGTAATTGAGCTTGAACAAGACTGGTGTACTTCAGGAAGATGCACATTTGTAGTTAGATAGAAGCTCTTTTATAGACAACTGTTATTCATGGCACAGTTCCTTTAAACAGGGTGCTGGAGCAAGTGAGCTTGGCGTAATTAGGGAAGACGCTGTAGTAGTAGTTTGTTTTTGTTTTAAATGAAGTGAGACTACAACAGTGTTTTACGAAAGGGACAACTGACTGAAGCAGTTGTTACACACACAAATATTTTCTGGGAGTGATTTTCTTATTTTCAGATGTGAAGCAACATAGCTACACTGGTAATTTAGAATTATCAAAATTTTCATGTGAAATCATCACAGCAAGCAGCTGCAAGTTTTTATTTATACAGTATATATATATTTTTAATAGTATTGCATCAGACTCTCTCTTTATTATTATTATTATTATTACAGCTCAAATTGGTATCACAATGGTTGTTTTGTTATGTTCATTCATGTTTATGTTCAAATGTTAATTTTTTTGTGTCAGGCCAAGGTTTACTTTACAAATTCCCAAACAAGGTAGGGTTGAAATGGCTTAATTTTTAAGAAGTTTTAAGACCAAACGGGCGTTAAAGTCCTATAAGCGTTGCTTGGGAATCAGTTTTCTCAAGAGCCAAGATTTTGTTGGCTAAATGTTTCTTATACATTGTGTAACAAACACTCAAATGGATAGGAGACTTAAAGTGAAAAAAGCAGTTTAAATTTAATTGGTGCATGTTAAAGCCTAATGAAAAAAAATAAAACATTTAAATTGTTTGCATTTTTTCTGTGCTTTTTTTTGTAGAGTACTGAACTTTTGATAATGTCTTGCTGCTTAGTGCTGTTATCTAAAACAAATCTAATTGAAACAACAAGATAGATATTCATTAAACTACCAAAACCATACATGAACAAGACATTAACTAGTTGATGTAACAAGGCAGAATGTTGTTGAATTGAAGTGCTTTACCGACATTGAGTGAATAAGAATAAATTTGATAAGACTAACACAATACAAACATTTTGATTCAATTAGTTGCAAAGAAGTTACATTGACATATCAAAATCATGTTTAATCTACAAATGTATATTGTGTTCATATAACATATTCAAAGCAGTCCAAGTTACTTGTTTGATTAGAATGCATAATGGGGGCTACGATTAAATCCGTTCATAAACAATTTATTTTTTTGGTGTAGATATAAACAATGCGTAAAAGAAAATATCACAGCCTCCATTCAATTTGTTATTAACAACATGAAGTGCATTTAAAATTACATTACGTCAAGGTTTCCCAAAACCTGGGGTTCGTGAAGGAACTGCAGGCCGATTCGTGAATTTATGAAAATCTAATAATTAGGAATATTAAAAATGTAAAATTTACAAACTAAATAATTTTTAAAAATAACATCAAATAAAAACTTACTAAAAATGACATTTTATTGGTTACCAGGGTGTGTTGTTCCATGCGGCAGACGCACACCATGAAACAGCCAAATGTTTACTTAATTATTAATTATCGAATGAAAATGCAGAGAAACACTTCAAACTGAAATGGTTTTGTAAATCCAGGGGTCAAATTTAGTGGCCTCCAATTTTCTGTGTAATTAAAGCACCTGAATATTGACGCATGATCTTTCTGTGAAGTCCACACAACTGAGACTTTCTGATCTAGGCCTACTTTAGAAGAAAATTTAAAAGATGAAAAGAGGAATTATGCGAGAATCAATAAATTAGACGATTTACAGACGCCTATGGGTGAATCATACAATAGGCAATCAAAAAATACAGTAAAACTGTAATCTGAATTACGAATATTTTAAAAGTAATTAATCTAATTCAAGTACTTAATTTGTGGAATAGATTATGTAATCCGATTACTGGACTCAGTAAAACGCCCTTCTCCACTACCCAGCATTGTGTGTGCTTCTAGATATATTAATATATATATTCACTATCATAGTACAGGTTCTATAATATACACACAGTGCTGGGCCCCCGAACATTCTTCGTAGCCAGTACATCATGAGCAAGACACGACAACTGAAACATGGAGTTTTAAAAGTGGTGTGGGACAAGAGGGGACCTGGAGTCAAAAAGGTTGAGAACACTGCAGAAGCAGGTATATTTCATATCTCAAATGATACATCAGAAATTACAGATTGAAAATCCATGGACAATTCCGTGTTAACAGTATGAAAATTACTGAAATGTAATACCCAATTAAGAACGCACAGCAACAAGTAACTCATTACGTTATAATTTCTATTTCTGGAGGAGCGAATTCACTTTCACCTACACAATGGCCTACTCAGCGTGTCTGACAGGTGATCCTCATGGAGGAAGCCTGACTTGCACCTTGATGGCCCGAAATCCAACCCCAGAACCGAAATGAATGAGCTCAATGCATCTCCTCCTCTGACCCCTCAGAGTGACAGAGGTGACCCAAGACCTGCCCTGGTCACACACCTGGCCTGTAGGTCCAGATGCCACTGATTGGAATGATAAGACAGATAAGAGATGCATTCTTACTGTAGTGGCATGCGTGTGTGTGCGAATGTGAGGGTGAGGGGAATATCGCATTACCTGCTCTTGCATGGTGATGACTTATCTACATAGTGAGAGTGAGATGTAGCAGTTAACAGAATGTGACTGTTAGGGTGCACCATTGCTTAGAGGCAATGATGGGGAAAACAATTGAACAGATCCATTTCTGGTTCCTTAACAGCTCTATCTTATACTTTTAAACAACAACAAAAACAATAATAATTTCACATTCTCTTTAAATGTGGCATAAATGTAATGCAATAATTGGCAACATATTACTCATTTTATATTTCATATTACTCATCAATATTTATAGAACTCTACACTGTTAAAAAGTAAATAAAACAAAGATAATTGGAGTACATTTTAAGGAAAAAATTATATATACTATATACTATATTTTCTATTTTTTGCAGTGTACTTGTAAAAAGATTAACTATAAAAAAACGCTCATAAGAGTCATTCGTTCAGAAATCAAAGTACAGTGCTTAAACCACACATTTGTTTATTCAATAAAATTGTTCATAAAAGTCATTTGTGCATAAGTGCCTTATGTTTAGTGATGTAGATTGAGTAGCAGTGTTGCAGCACAAGAATAAGTAATGTAGGAAAATCTCTCAGCATATTTTTTATGATATTCTGCATGACAATACACATGCGCAAATTGTTAACATGCTTTGGTTCCAGTATTTAATAAAATGGTTCTCCGTTCAGTTCCCAAACCTAGTCAAAAAATGACTTTTGGGGACTCTTTTTCTTTGAATAAATAGTGGTTCCCATAAAGCTGTACAAAGATTGTACAAAATTAAGCGCAATTTAGTAGTATGCTATTTTTAGTTATGCCAGCCCTAATTGCTAAAATTATTATCAATTTTATCTCACTTTCTAGACACACTTTTACAGACCGCAGCTGTAAGAGGTATATTTTAAATGCCATTTGTTTGGGCCCCAAAATGAAATTACTCACCAAACAGTTGCTCGTAGCCACTGACTTTTTTTTTCATACTATGGAAGTCAATGGCTACCAACTGCATTACCAACATTCTTCAAAATATATTCTATTTGTTTCTTTTGTGTTCAGAAGAAGAAAGAAACTCATACAGGTTTGTGAACACTTGAGGGTGAGTAAATGATGACAGAATTTTTTTGGGGGGTAAAATATCTCTTTAATTACACAGAAAAAAAACAAGTGTCCTCATATATACCATCAAGTGATATAGAGTAAAAAAAAAAAAATCAAGCATTCTCTGCCTCCACCCTCTGATGTCACAGCTTCCCATCTACTGATGAAAATGACAGTCTAAATGCTTTTATGGTTGGGCTGCTCTGCTAATTACAGCATCAGACAAGTACTTTAGGTAAATCATATTATTATCAGGCTCATGGCTAAAACTCACAAGCCCCAGGGTAATATTTTTATGGGTGGGTCTCATCTCCCTGGGTCCAATGACTAGGCTACATCATAAAAGACATTCCCAGTTTTCCTTCCTGATAATGGTCCTGAATATTATATTGTTGATACTATGTCATAATATTATTAAATGTATTTTAATTGTATTATAATGTGTGTAATATACCACTATATTTATATAATAAAGTGCTGCATTTATGATGCATTTTTGTAGGCCAAATCCTGGTAACGAGTTAGCATTTTAGCACTTCCAGTTCCATCGTCCCAAAGACAATGAATGTTTTTTGTTAAATGCCTGAAATAAGGTCAAGATATTTTTATTCAAGATTCTACAACAATAAAATGATCTTGAAATGGTGGTTGCTAACAAGTGGCAAAAGTTGTGTTTATTTGTAAAGGTTATAATGATGAAAAAAAAAACTTCAACTTTTTATTTTCTGCAATAATCCAAAAAGCAGTGGAAAAATCCTATTGCGTTTAAGGGAACCAGGTTGATGGTAACTTTGGCGTCATCACTGCAGCACTCTATAATCTCAGCAGCACTGAGATGGAAAAGAATACAATGCAAGACTAATTAAACAAAACAGGCAAGCAACTTCAGCAACATCATCTTTTTGTCACAATAAAGTGGCAAACCCTCAGCAGCCTCTGACAGTGACTTCGGAGTTGAAAATGAACCCTTTTTACAACAGGATTCTCAGAAAACGTGTATTGCTTTACACTAGAATTAGAAGTGAGTTTAGTAATCCTCAAATTCAGAAGACATTGAAATAGACGCTAAACATTAAAATCAAGAAGTAGCATTCAAAGATGAACTCAACAATGGCGATGCTGCACTACAGAGTCATTTGGTAAATTATTAAATCTACCCGAGGAAAGAAACGTACCAAAAGCAATATTTCCTTTCAGAACAAAAACCCACATCTCACTTGCATTCACTAAGTGAAATCTGTCTTCAAAATACAAGAAGCCATCGGAGACAAATTGCCTTCATTCTTATTAAAGGAAAGCATTACAAAAGGAGCCAAATGAAAACAAAATTACTTGAGGTAGGTATCTGGCTGAAATGACAACACATAAAAGCTCTGTGGAAGAAAAGAAAGAAAACAGTTTCCGTTCTTGTAAGAAATCGTCAATTGGATCTCCGGAGGGTACTCTTCTGTCTTATTACCTTCCCCCTTAGCTTTTATTCATCTATGTATCTGTATTTTAAATGACTCAATTACCCAGGACCCTGTGGTGAAAATTACATATGTTTCCCCTATGTTTCCTTTTTGGGGCTGGGGCACAGGAGACCCCAGTGTGCCCGAACCCCTCCCCCACTCACTCTTTCTGGATCGCCTTTCTTCATCACTCTATTCTCTTCCTCCATCTGTTGCAAAATGCACAAATATGGTGCAGTCCACTGTAAGAAAAAAAAGATGTTTCGCCAGCTTTTAGAATATAAAAATATTAACGGTCGTATCATGATAACAGCTCCTATCCCATCAAACCGCTCTTAACCCTTTAAACTTTCTGAAAATAAGTGTGTGACGTGTTCGATGTTGGCTTTTACTTCCCTTTCCTTTTATATCCTTTTACTTTCTGAAATGCTTTAGATCTTTATCTCTTATTCTGAACACTCAACCAATTCTAGACAATTAGCATCCTTAGTTTTCCCATCTGTCTCTATTAATGGAAGGCTTGTCATCTGAAGCAGTTTTGTAAGAGTCAGTCCATTTTCGAGAGAAATGGCTTTTTAGTGGAGTCCTATGTTACATCTTAGCATCAGGAGTTTGTTTGCCGTAATTGGCTCACCATTGTCTCGTTGAAATCTCCAATATTTACACACATGCAGCAACACATTTGACTTTGTCAGACACCATCAACAGATTGCAGTAGACTGTCCTCTGCTGAGTCCCATCTGGAAATGCCTGAATCCTTAAGAGCCTTTAGCCATTAAGGACACACTTGCATTTCTTATTGGTTATGATTGTTTTTATCCCACTGTGAGGAGGGAAAAGAAATTATGCAGAAGCACTGTTAGTGGGCTGATGTCACATGTGACCTGCACAGCGCTCTAAGGCACTCTTAGGGTTGTGTTTTGTTTGCTTTTGTGTGAAGAGCTCTTCAGCATCCATGATTTTCCACTTGGTGAGGCCTCTTTACACAGCCCAACACAATCAGGAGCCGAGCGGAGGCTGTGTTGATTGAGTCAATACCCCGTCCTGCACACAAATAAGTCACACTGGAGCATTCACACGTTTAGATAAACAATTGAAGTGAACAACAGCATGTGCACATACTGTACACGCCGAACACTTGCACATCTCACAACAGATCACAATCTCACAACAGTGCAATGAACTGAATATTTGCTAAACTGCAAAACATGAACATGCTTCTACAAACAGTTTGCATGGCTTTTTTGAGTTGAATTAATTTGCTTTTTACATTTCTATAAGTAAATGTCTCGACTGAACTGTGAACGCCAAGCTGCTGTGAAAATCTGCCATCATTGTAATAATTACCTGCTTGGATTAAGCAAATCAAAGAATATTTCAAAGAATAAGAATATTTTCTAAGTATCAAATTTTAAATAGTTCTACTCAGAATTTTTGCCTTTATTTGCATCATCTCACAATTTCCATAAGAAATGTACATGTCACTGAGCAAACTACTTGTCTTAACTCTCATAACGCTTTATAAATGCAGAATATATACATATTTTTTGCATTCTGTGTAAACGTATAAAATAGTCACAACTGAATATTTTCATAACTGTTTAATATGCAAACAGTTCAAAGTTTTGCATGTTATTACCATGTTATTATTACATTTACCTCATCTTTTATTATTTAAAAAACTGAAACGCTTAGAAATTTCTAATTATACATGAAAACTAGTAAAATCATTTTTATCAATATTAATGAGAAATTTAATTAGAATATATTATTAAATGAATTTTATAAGAGTTTATCAGTTAGAAAATGATGAGACGAAAAACACCGTTATTAAACATGACAAAACAAATCAACAGCAACAATGTAAATAAAACCGGCAAATGGTCAAACAATGCAACCATATTAATTATGCCCCGGGCAGCTGGGAGAGTGGTGAATGGGACAACCCAAAACCTGTTCAGCGTACACTCACAATGCATTAATCCAACTCACTGCTCTACCATTGTTGGTTTCAATTGAAAAGATCAAAGTATATCATTGTAGGAAAGCTGCATTACTTGTATTCGAGGTATCACTTTACAATAATATTGCATATGTTGTTAGTTAACAATAGTTAACATGAATTAACAAAGTATAATAACAGAATTCATTCTAGATTAAAATATAATTTCTACAATTGTAGCATAAAAAGTTATGCTAACTTTAGTTATACTACATCACAAACAAATAATGAACAATAGCATATTACAAAATAGCATTATTAAATGCTGTAAAAAAGTAGTTAATAATATATTATTCATTAACACATACAACACACTTATTGGAAAGTGTCACAGAAAAGCTGCAAGTCTGGAATAGTAAGCAAACTAAAAACTTAAAATAATAAAATCAAACTTTTTTCAGATTTATTTACTTGTCTAGTTTTTTTTTTTTTTAAATGTTCTCCACAGAAGTCAAACAGTTCAATACATAACCATATGAGAACACAGTTTTGTTTTGCAAATGTTTTCCCAGCAACCCCCAAGGAAAACGAAAAACATCAAAAACAGATCAAACATGCTCATAATTGTGCTTGCAAACAGACGACTGCACTCTGGGGACTCGGCAGTAAAGCCCCCAAAAGTGAGATGAAGGTATCGATTGGTATAAGCTGCTGTTGCATTATTGCTACCCCGGGGTGTTACAGAGACCAAACGAATTGAACAGCCAAGCAGCTGGTGAGAGGTTAGACACCCCTCACGCATTCACCTCCATTCACAGTCTAGTCAATACTTGACACTACACATACACTCTGGTGTTCACAAGAGGACTCTGGGACTGCGTCTAGGCTGAGATTAAGCCTCAGCAGGAGGGAGAGGGAGGACTAAAGCTGTAACATCCCCCATATGATTGATAAGAATATCATTACTGTCAAATCTGAGAGAGGCAGACAGAGAGCTGCATCTCTGAATGGATAGACTAAGATTAAGTGTGACATTAATCAACTGTTAAAGAACTTGCTTTGGAGATGGGGGCACTGATTCACCATTTAAGACAACATTTACGCATAACAAAGGAAAAAGAAAAGCGCTTTTTATATATTTTTTTCTTGAATCAAGGTAGCGTAGTTATCAATATTTTAGCCATGACAGGCTTATAAAAAAGTATTGTTTGTATATTAAATAAAATCACAGCCAATGCATTATTTCATAAAAAAACAGTAAAAAACTCACAGTTGCAGAATGAGTTAAAACAGCTGATAAAAACATCAACAATAATCCACAAGTAATCCACACAAATCCAGTCCATCAATTTTCGACACTCTTGCTGAACGTCCCCCGAAAGCGTGTGTTTATACTAAACAAAAATCATTTCGTCATAGGCTCAACAATGACTGCTATTTCTGGCCAAAATAATAATAATCCACTAATAAGCTTCCTTAAGTGAAAAAGTCCCATCCGCTGTTGTCCTCTCACATCAAAACCCATCGACATACATATTTTGAATAGTTCTGTACTGTTCTCATTGTAAACAGTGCTGGACTGGTGCATATTTCACTCCAGATTCAGATGACTCATATTTTATCCAGAAGCAAAGGTCTAAAGTTAAAAACATCCTAATGATGAATTAGATTTTTTTACAAACACTTAACTTTTCACTTCACAAGCCATTAACTGATGACCTGGAGTCATGTAGATTAATTGTGGATTATTGTGATGCTTTTATCAGCTTTTTGGACTCTCATTATGAGAACCCATTCACCATGCATCCATTTGGTTATCATTCGCTGAGCAAGTGGCTACGAATGTTTCTAAATTCCCAAATCGTTTTGATGACAAGAAAACTCATCTTGGCTGGCGCACAATTTATAGCAATTGGTTCTTTTGGGTGATCTATCCTAAATTCAGAAGAAGGCATTTTTCCTGAATCATAACAGATATCTAGGTGGAAAAAGAAGTGACTGGGGCAGGTATTCTACTTAAAATAACATTAGACATTCATTAATATTTACAATATTAACGGACAGGATATTTGAACTTTCTAGAGCATCACATATCTGAAGGGGACAGTGCCTTTCATCAACTTACCCAATTCCAGTATTGTGCTAAACAGCAGAGCAGTGAATGATCGTGGGGTAAGTTTCCATTCATGAAGTAGTCTAGACCACCAGCGGTGTGTGGGCTCTCAACCAGCGCACGACACTGATTCTTACATAACCCCAAACATTTTAGTTTTTATCACCACTCGTTTAGAAAAGACATACTATGCATTTGCATGACGAGACTAGCCGCAACATTCAGTTGGGCGCATAGATTACACACACACAGGATGAAACATTCTTGCATACCAAAAATTCAATAAACTAAATAGTATAAATAAATACTTTCCATCTAAACAATTACAATACATACTTTACCCAAAAACAGGCACAATGATATTTCATTATACAAAATCATAATTTTAAACAATTGTTTTGTGCTTTTTTACCGTGAACCTGTGAAAGACGCTGTATCCATAAATTAAACAAAAAAATGACCCATGAGGTACACTAACAAAAGACTAACATTATAATTGATGTGTTGTAGTACTGTCCCGTTTGACACACCCCAGCTGCGGCACACACAAGAGCCCCCCAGAGCGTGTGACTAATGTCTGAACTCTGTGTCACAGTCATCTCCTGCTCTTTAACAGGATGAACAACACAGGTCCAGGTCTTAGGTTACACCAGCCAAACATTTTACTGCTTTTCTCACCTTCGTGAATGCAGCCGACACTGCAACGTCGGTCCGCCCAGGTCTTTCTACTGGAATTAGGTGTACACAGCGGGCAGGTCATCAGCAGGACTGGATACCCTGAGAGCCGAGATCGAATGACCGCCAGATATGCAGAGCTTGATCTGGAGGATGGCAAATGGGAAGGAGGCAGCAGAGGAGGAAGAAGTTGAAAAATAATGGAAGATGAATGACACATGCGATGGACGAGTGAAATGTGACAATAAGTACTCACAGTCAGCTTAAATTTGGACCTACAGTTCAATTTAAGGTGGGTCAGTATAATTGTTTTTTTACAAAATAATATTTTATTCCTAGGATACATTCTAAGTCATTAAAAGTGACGCAGAGGCATTACATATTACGCAAAAGATTTATATTTCATAAATGCTGTCCTTTGGAACTTTATCAAAGAAACCGGAAACATATTATCACAGGTTCAACAAAACTACTAAGCAGCACAACTGCTTCCCAACATGAAAAATAACCAAGAAATGTTTCTTGAGCAGCAATTCAGCATCTTAGAATGACTTCTAATCATGCGACACTGAAGACTGGAGTAATGACGGCAGAAAATTCAGCTTTGCATCACAGAAAAAAAATTTTGAGAAAACATATTAAAATAGAAAACGTTAGTATGCCTGGTAATAATATTCTCAAATATGTTATCTTATCGTATTAGAGATTTCTTTCAAAAACATTAAATCTTACTGAACCCCAAACTTCAGAATAGTAGTGTATAACTTTTGAGACTTTGATGATACAGAAAAATCATTTATAAGTAAAGAAAATATGATATTCTGCACAAAAAAACAACTAAAATAGGAAGCAGCCAGCAAAAAAGTAAATCATGTCTTGTGGCTTATTGTGCAGCGAGAGCAAGATTTTCTTTATAAATTAGATGGGGTAGGTATACACTTAAAAGTACTTCCCCCTGAAACAATAGCTAATATCTTAATGAGTGTCTAAAGGCTCCCGCAGGAGGCCGAGAGGGCCGTGTACTGTTATTAATGGGATATAATGGACGCAAGTCAAGCATCATTAATTTGACCTCCCACCACTGACAGGTACCTCTTACAGCCCCTGGCATTTCAGGAACATGAAACCTGCGAGTGGAAGCAAACTGAAGCTCAGGGCCAGACCTTTGTGCCAGAGTCCATCATCTACACGCACCCATATCCTTATAACTTTTAGCACAACTACATTTTTTTTTTTTTTTCTTAAATCAGGATATTTTTTTAAACACACCCCCAAAACAGCACTTAAACTAGCTCTTGTTTCTAGCATAACCGCTATTCTGATTAATACACTGACTTCATTTTCAGATCATTTTCTTTAATTAGTAATCATGGCAGAGTAATTGAGAGGGCTGTGGCTTAACTGATTTTGATGATAACATACTACTAATGTAACTGAGAGATTGGTTAAATGGAGGGATACACTTTAAAAGTGATTGAAGAAGACAGCTAATTATAGCTTACACGCAGAGGGGGCCCCCTACCCCACGCCGCGGTATGTGTTAGTTGCCTTAGACTATTGCGTGTGATAGTAAACGAGCATGACTTGATCAATTAACTGGCCACTCAGAAAAAATGCCAACTGTCTGTGTATAGTTTAGTTTTAGTATGGATGTTTAGTTTAATTGATGAGATTTTGATCGTTGAATAATATGTCAACATGTCTTTTTTTAATGCAGGCCAACTTAAGCTATTTATTAACTTCTAAATAAGCCCTATTACTTAGCAATTAAAATCATTACCGCTGTTCACAACTTTTAAGTTAGGGTCTAGTAATCGTTTCTTTTATAAGAATCGTACATTACTTGTATGAGCGCATGGATACATACCACTAATTATAAAAGGTGAACAGTAACCGGCACTTTTGTAAATTGCCCCCCCCCCCGCTTCCCGGGTTGCCCGCCTGCCCCCCCTTTCCCCCCGGCACAATAATATTTCTATTCAGTTAAATGCTGGTTCTGAAACTTCATCCAAGAAATCCTGAAAATATGAACCATTGTTTGCACAAAAACTACTAAGCAGCACCAAAGGCTTTCATCATTGACTAATATAAGACAAAAGATGTTTCTTTTGAGCAGCAAATCAGCATTTTTGAATGATTCTGAAGGATCATGTGACACTGAAGATGGAGTAATGATGCTGAAAATTCAGCTTTCATTCACAGGAATAAATTACATTTTAAATATTAAAACAGAAAATGGTTATTTTAAATAGTAATACCATTTGAATATTAAGTTTACTGTATTTCTGCTAAATAACTGAACTGTTCCTTGAGGAGCCACGTAAACAAAAAAATAAAACAAACTTTGCGAGCCGTGGACAATAAAATTCCAACTATTATTAGTGAGCTATGTTTTCAAGTATATAATCGATTGAAGTGTTTTCTACTCCAACTTGCACTTTTCTTGTACCTCAAAACATTAAAGGTAGTTGATATACCAAGCTTAACATTTTGATGATGCAGCAGTAACATTGAGCCAAGTTAGACTAGGATAAAAACTAACAACGAGGAATAAAGATAAACGAATATTGTTATGATCCGAACTTAAGATAAGACACATAAAGGAACGTACAAAAAAAAAAAAAACTATAACTTCTGAGCGAGAATAATGTCAGTCATTGTACAAGACAAAGACCAACAATAGGATGTCATAGAGTTCCCAGTCGAAACACAGGGGAGAGGGGTTACAATAAAACGGACACGCCTTAGGCCCTGTCCGCCCCCGTAGGCCCGCTCTGAACGCTCAGGTCACACAAGGTCTCAGACAAGCGGGAGGACCAGCAGGCGGGGCAACAGCTGCAAAAAGAGTAGCCAGGGCCTGCCACGACAACGAGCGGCCCAGCCTCAAAGATGCCCGACTGGCGCTAGCGGGAGAGAGGCGATGGATTTTGCTCTCGTGCTCCTAGACGACCTACCCACCCCCAGCTTGGGGGGGGGGGGGTTTTTGGGTCCGACTTGACATCACATTTTATACAAAGATATATGCAACATGCTTTTTCCTGCCCTCGAGAGACGAGAACCGGTCTCTCTGCCGTGAATGACTAAAGTGAGACCGTTATTATTTACGGCTGAAAGCGTAATTTCAATAATTGTGCGAGGAAAAAGTAGCGGGTTTCAAAGCACTTAATTTTTATGTGAGGAGGACCTTAGTCTTGACTCAAGTGGTAATTGATGATATTTTAAACATGACCTGGACCTGTGCGAAATGGAAAGATAAAATACCATCCAGAGATCACAATACAGTGCAGAATGTTTGTGACAAATGACAAAAGCACAGCCTCGATGAAATGTCATCATTTTATCGTTTTGACCTAGTATGCTGTTAGATTCACAGGCTTGAACAAAAGCACAACACTAACAAAAGGTGTCAAATTCTGATTGAGGCGGAAAGATTTTTATATTTTATTACCTGTTAAATGTATGTAGCTTGAACGCTCTGTTAATGATAAACATCTTATATTAAAAGGTCAGAACAGCCAGTACTTTACATTTGAAAGAATAAAGAAGTTATGAAAGCCACAGAAGCAGATGATAAAACTTGTCAATTCAGCAGCGTCCTTCACATTCACTTCAACTTCTCAAGTCTTCAGGGGAAAAAGGGGCTTTTAAGGCTAGTAATGACAACCACCGCTGTCCTGATTTGGAGTGTTTTTATGTCCATTTAAAGGAAATCTTTCTTTTGTAGCAGCAATCCACTCAATTTTCTAAATCAATATTGTGAAGATTTTAGTGTGTTTGGACATTTATGCATCCTTCGGTTTAGTAACGTGATGTTTATATACAGAAAGAGACGGACATCCAATAACAGACAGTGAACTCACGACTGCTCATCCAGGTTCTGTCATTCAAAGCTGAGAGGTTACATAAGGAGGTTTCGTTTATTCTGCCTGAGAGTCACACATCACAACCAGTTACACTATTGATCAGCTACTTTAGACATTAACACAGATAGAGGTATTTCTGCTTACTTTGACCACACTAATATCTTGTACTGTATATTAAATGACAAATTAAAACAATAAGATAAAAAATAATACTATATAGAAGTATATATATATTATACATATATATAGATAGAATAATATAATATATATAAATATATGTACTTATATGATTGGAATATACAAACTATTTAACTAAAACACATTTAGTTATATTATTATTATTATTATTATTATTATATGATATATACACTACCATTCAAAGTTTGGGGGTCAGTATATAAAAGATTTCTATTTCAAATAAATGCTGTTCTTTTGAACTTTTTATGAATCAAAGAATCCTGAGAAAAAACATCATGGTTTTCACACAAATATGAGTCGAGTCAACCTTGTTTCAACACTGATAATAAAATAAAGTTATTGAGCCCAAAATCATATTAGATGAGTTCTTGAAGGATCTGTGACACTAGTATGATGCTTGAAAATTCCAGCGTTGGCATCACAGGAATACAATTACATTTTTAAAATATTGAAATAGAAAACAGTTGTTTGAAACTGTATATATTAGGGGTGGGACAAAATATCGATAGGGCAGTATATCGTTCGTTCTCCCGTGCGATAAGAGAACGAACAATCTGCGCCAAAATAAATTTTTTATTAATACAGATTTGCCTTGCTCCCATCATCAACTTCATGGCTCCTCGAGCTGGCGCTCAACGCATGAATGAGGGAAATGTGAACATAAGTTAATTAGCCCAAGAAAAATGTTTTTTTAACAGGATGGCGGACAGCAGTGTGAGTAAAATAATAGATGCCCCAGCCACATTTAGGTCCAAAGTCTGGACCCACCTTGGCTTTTATACCATCGATGGGACAAACAAAATCGACAAAGAGTATGCAATATGCAAGAACTGTATTATTTGCATTGCAACAGCTGACTAATTGTACTAAACATGCTTTTGCTTGTCATTAAAGGGATAGTTCACAAACATTACAATTCTGTCATTATTTACTCACTCACATATTGTCCCAAACCTGTATTAATTTATTTCTTGTGCTGAACACAAAAGAAGATGTGGGTAACCAAACAGTTGCTGTTCCCCCTTAACTTTGTTAGGAAAAAAATACTATGTGTCACAGTTCGCTGTTTAGGAAGCACGCAGGAGGCACAAAGAAACGAAAACAGTCTTTAATACACGGAACACAGGGTACATCCACACTGGAAATGGCAGGAAACACACAAACATAACGAGTAGAACCAACAAACACAGAACACAAAGGCAAGGACACAAATACTGGGGATAATTAACAAACACATGCCGGGAATCATAATTAAACTAAATGAGGACAGGAAAAAGACCATATAAGGAAAACCAGGAACAAAGACAGGGGCAAACACAACAGGTCCATGATCCTGACATAACGCCCCCTCCCGGAAGGTGCATCCTCGCACCGTAGAAACACTGTGGGGAGGGGAGTGGGTGGGAACTAGAGAGGAGGCTCAGGAGGAAGATGGACACCCGGGAGGGGTCCGGCAGACAGAGTCCAGGGAGGAGACTATGGAGGGAGGAGCCAGGGAGGAAACAGGAGGGATCCAGAGCAGGAGGAGCCAAGCAGGACCCATGCCACAGCCATGGCTACCAATGTGGTCCGACAAGGGAAGGGCCAAGGGAGAGAGATGGCCGCCGCCTCCAGGTGCCGACCAACGTGCGGAGGAGCCCGATGCGGAGAGCGAGCCAACGCGCCAGGGGATGCTGGCCGGTATTCCGGGGGGTCATGGTGGAAGGCCGAGGGCGCTGGCGACGCGGCGGAGATCTGAGATTCCGCGCGGATGCAGAGCAACCGAGGACCACGGTGAGTTGGCATAGGAATGAGCCCAATGAGCCGTGTACTGGGAGCGACGAGGTGCAGAGGCTGGAGGAGTCCTGATGCGATGGCGTGTCACCGCCTCCCAAGGCAGAGCCGGAGGGACGAGGAGCCCCGTTGGACTGGTGATCGACGGGTGAACGTGGAGGCGGGGATCTAGGACCGAGGTTGAGCCGGCTGGGTCCCTACGGGGAGGGCGGGTATTTGTGAGCCTCCGGGCATTCAGGGATAAACTCTGGATCGGGAGCCCCCTCTAGGTTGAACACGGGAACAGGATGGCGCTCTGGTATCGGGCCCGATACTGAGCTCCTGTACTCGTACTCGTACTCGTTAAAATGCCCTGATACCAAACGCCAATACCACACAGCATGTGCTAAGTGCCATATTCAGACAAAGAAACACGACAACAGAACAACAGACAGCAGAATGGAGTTATTAGAGATTAAGGATGTCTACGAAGTATATGTATGCAATGAATATAATGTTAAACATTCAGTATTGACTGTATAGCTGATGTGCGCGAGCTGATAAACAAAGCACACTGAGTGGATTGAGCGCGCGGCTGCGCAGATGCGCGAGCTTGTCGAGTGAATATACCTTTCTCACAGACATCACTGGAAAGTTGATAGTTCGATCGGATACGTCAAAAACATGTAAGTAAAACAATGCACAAGTTACTTAAAGGTGGGGGGGGGTGGAGAGAGAGAGAGAGAGCGCGCACTTCTGTTGTGTGATCTTTGATGTTCACTCACTTAGCACACGCATTATTTGGATTAAAACTAAATCGAAAAAATAAGACCATTTATAGGGGCATTCACTATAAACATAATTTATTTTCAACCTTAGGCATACACGACTTTCTGGCGAAAGTGAATCTAGCAGCCTGTGTGAAATGCGCTAGGCTGTATCCTACAACTTGTCCCTCTCATTCTGCACCAGTACAAATACGTGCACACGTTGTGCGTTTTGCGTGCTTGAGTGTTTGTGCATTATACGAGTGGCTTTTGGTTTTGATTTTGACAAGTGAAGATTCATAGTAACTCAAGTAAAATGGGATCTTTGGTGTTCAGAAATTATAAATCAACTGTATGTTGTAAGCAAAGACAGTCTGTGCAGAAAATACTGCAGGTTTTGACTTACAAATCCAAAATATATTAAAAGACTCAAAATAAATTTAAAGCACAGGTGCAGGACGAAGAATGAAAAAAAAAAACTTTACTGTTGACTAATGCCACTAATGACAGTGCTTTTTATTAAGGGACCAGAAACATGAGTAAAATATTCAGCTACAAAAAGTAAGGTATTCAAATTTGAAGTGAAACGCATCAACACACGCATGCCCACATCATCCTAGACAACACAGCCCATACAAAGAGTTGCATGCATCCACCAAACATTCTCGTTCAGTTTAAGCTCTTTCCTCCCATTACAAACCCCTACTTTCCTCTCTCTCCACTTATTTCTCCTTTTAGCATGAAAACACACTTGCTTTTATTTTTGCGCTTTTCTCTTTTAATGTGAGCTGCATGTTCGGCCTCTTTTTCTCCTCCTCAGTGTGTCTGTGCTCTATAATTACGGTAGTTTCTACCTACTGCGCCAAAGAGCGCCCACCCCTCTTCCTCCACTCCCCGAGCGTCCAAGTCTCCCCATGCTTAATGTGACACCGTCAGTCAAAGCCTTTGGAGAGCAGCCGAGCAGAAATCAAAAGACAGGGATGAAGTGTAAGGGACAAAGAAGACAGTGGACTTGATAAACACAGAGAGAACCTGCAAGTTACCTGACAAGCGCCCTCTGCGCACAGAACCTGGTTCCTGCTGCTTTTCAAGGTGTAGGGAGTGTTTGCATCTCTGTATTCATCCGAGAGTGATTTCACTAAATGAACTGAAGGAAAGCAATCCCTGTGACTCCTGCCAAAGTCCAACCTGTTATTTTGTGTCATCGAGTAAAAGACTGAAGAGATAGGAAGTTAGTTTGAGGAAGAATAAAAAACACACACACTTTAATACAGTTAGTAATTTCCATTTACTCATGCATGCTTTAAATGTGAAACTTTTCAACTAAAGTTTAGTTAGTTCAGTGTTCCCTCACCTTTTTTGTCTTATGCATCCGCACAGTTGAATCAGTAGGACTCCAGTACCCCTTCATCGACACCACACCAGATATGTTTAGACTGATATCTGTCATTTACATTAATGAGAAAACCATCAGAGCACTTCCTGTGGCATGAATATTTCGGTTACATATGTAATATTAAGTCCTTAAAGTGTGGAGTAAGTTGTCATATTTACCTAACACTGATTTGCAAGCACAATGGAAAATGCCTGTGACTACTGCAGCATTTCTGCAAAATGATATATGTATTCAAGTCATGTTGGAAAGATCGTAATTACGAGTTATATGCCCATGAACATCACCACAAAGTTGTAATAATGAGTGAAATTTTCTTTGCGTCCAGAGTTTCCGAGTTGTGGGCGTGTCAGTGAAAAAACATATCGGACAGATGCAGTGTCTGTATGAATGAAAATTTAAGTTGCATGTACAAACCCGATTCCAAAAAAGTTGGGACACTGTACAAATTGTGAATAAAAACAGAATGCAATGATGTGGAAGTTTCAAATTTCAATATTTTATTCAGAATACAACATAGATGACATATCAAATGTTTAAACTGAGAAAATGTATAATTTTAAGGGAAAAATAAGTTGATTTTAAATTTCATGGCATCAACACATCTCAAAAAAGTTGGGACAAGGCCATGTTTACCACTGTGTGGCATCCCCTCTTCTTTTTATAACAGTCTGCAAACGTCTGGGGACTGAGGAGACAAGTTGCTCAAGTTTAGGAATAGGAATGTTGTCCCATTCTTGTCTAATACAGTCTTCTAGTTGCTCAACTGTCTTAGGTCTTCTTTGTCGCAACTCTTCCTCTTTTTTTTTTTTTTTTTTTTTTTAATTTTTTTTTTTAATTTTATGAGCTCCAAATGTTTTCTATGGGTGAACGATCTGGACTGCAGGCTGGCCATTTCAGTACCCGGATCCTTCTTCTACGCAGCCATGATGTTGTAATTGATGTAATAATACAATTGGTCTGGCATTGTCATGTTGGAAAATGCAAGGTCTTCCCTGAAAGAGACAACGTCTGGATGGGAGCATTTGTTGTTCTAGAACTGGATATACCTTTCAGCATTGATGGTACCTTTCCAGAGGTGTAAGCTGCCATGCCACACGCACTCATGCAACCCCATACCATCAGAGATGCAGGCTTCTGAACTGAGCGCTGATAACAACTTGGGTTGTCCTTGTCCTCTTTAGTCCGGATGACATGGCGTCCCAGTTTTCCAAAAAGAACTTCACATTTTGGTTCGTCTGACGACAGAACAGTTTTCCACTTTGCCACGGTCCATTTTAAATGAGCCTTGGCCCAGAGAAAACGCCTGCGCTTCTGGATCATGTTTAGATATGGCTTCTTTTTTGACCTATAGTTTTAGCCGGCAATGGCGAATGGCACGGTGTATTGTGTTCACTGACAATGTTTTCTGGAAGTATTTCTGAGCCCATGTTGTGATTTCCATTATAGTAACATTCCTGTATGTGATGCAGTGCCGTCTAAGGGCCCGAAGATCACGGGCATCCAGTATGGTTTTCCGGCCTTGACCCTTACGCACAGAGATTGTTCCAGATTCTCTGAATCTTTTGATGATATTATGCACTGTAGATGATGTTAACTTCAAACTCTTTGCAATTTTTCCTCTGAGAAACTCCTTTCTGATATTGCTCCACTATTTTTCTACGCACGCAGCAGTGGGGAAATTGGTTGATCCTCTTCCCTCTTGACTTCTGAGAGACACTTTTTATACCCAATCATGTTGCCAATTGATCTAATAAGTTGCAAATTGGTCCTCCACTGTTCCTTATATGTACATTTAACTTTTCCGGCTTCTTATTGCTACCTGTCTCAACTTTTTTGGAATGTGTAGCTCTCGTGAAATCCAAAATGAGCAAATATTTGGAATGACATTTCAAAATGTCTCACTTTTTATTTGATATGTTTTCTATATTCTATTGTGAATAAAATATGTTTATGGGATTTGTAAATTATTCCATTCCTTTTTTACTCACAATTTGTACAGTGTCCCAACTTTTTTGGAATTGGGTTTGTACAAAATACCAGTTTATTGTACAATTACAATTACAAATATGTAACGATTCAATTTACAGCACATTCATAAATTAAATTAAAATACAAAAAACTCTGATGTGCATTCTTTAAAAAAAAAAACTCGTAGTATTTTATGTAAATAAAAGTACATCTGAATTTGATTTGAAATCACCTGATGTCATAACTATGACTTCCCAACTCTTAAATATTAACTTTCCTGGAGGACTTGAATGTTAAATTGAGATACTTACAAAGTGAAATGTCCCGTGAGTGGCGCTAAATGCATGTTCAGTTGTATTGTATCCAAAACAGATAAATATAAATCTGGCAATGTTTTATTGCAATGTTGTATGTATCACAGCAGCTCGGAAATGAATGTCTGATGAGTGGTGCTAAAAAGTTAATACTCTGTTGCGTGTGAAAATAATGTGCCACCTATATAAACCCTACCCTAAACCAGCCGATAGTGTTAAGAAAAAAATGCATTTGCTGAGGCAATCATGATATTTTAGCTTGCTTCTACAAGTCTTTAAGCTCTTTTATTGTGACTTGTGCAATGCTGTACCAGGTGAGCTACCGAGCACGTTTACTTTGAAAAGTCACACATATGGAGCTCGTTATGTGATGCATACATTAAAGTGTATTAATTTACAAATCATACTGTAAAGAATCAGTCCACTGAAGGCGAGCGTAGTGAGAACCCAAGTGCAGTTTATTTACAGAGTGATCCAAACAATAATCCAAGACACAGACTTGAACAGACATAGCATGAGCAGACTTGACACAAACAGACTAGACTCACCAACAGCGGGTTAAATACATTCAATACACGACCAAAGCACAATGGGAACATGAAGGCTACTTACAGCAGACAAGGAGGATCACATGACATGAAAAAACCAATGGGAAACAAGACACATGAACCAAAGAACAAATCAGAACATAACACATACACAAGGCGAGAGACATGAGGCAAGCGAAGCATGACACTAACATGGACCATGAAACAATTACAAAATAAAAGACATGGAAAACATGAACATGAAACAAAACACCACATTACACATGCATTATGGTAAAAGTGTTTTAAAGGTCATAACATAGCATTGTGCAATGAACTGCACAAAAAAGCTCTTTATTATTCAATATACTAAAATCATAATTTCTGTGAAAAGGAATACAAGTTATTTGTGTTTTATAACGACACTATGATTCATTTTTTTTTTGTTTTTTTTAAAAGCCCCCCCTGAAACGTATGTTGGTACGGTTAAATGCAGATAGAGGCACATTTTTCCAATGAGTAACAATTGTGTTGCAACTTTGTCTGTGTGTTTTAATCGAGTTTGACAAATATTGAGTCTTTGTTATTTTATAATTTGATATTTATTGCTTTTAGATGTGCTTAGACAAGAACAGGACAGAAAGTTGTAATATTGTGGGGAAAAAATAAAAATATGAGTGAAATGAGTAAAGAGCCAAACATCTGTCTGGTGGCTTTAAATGCACATATATTCACAATCTATTGATGGTCCTAATAGTTTTAAGTCATAAATTCTCTCTCTTTCTCCTTTTCAGTTTTAGAAAAAGCAAAATCAAAGGCTTTAAAGTATACATACCCCTGGTTGGGAATCACCTCAAGAGATGACCATCAGATAATCCTGTGCTCTTCAAATGGCCATTGATTTCTTTAATCTGCCTATCATTTACACAGGGACAGGTCTGCCAGCTACCAAACACTAAGTCACCTCTGTGTAAGATTAGTAATTCTGACACATATGTTACTTGTCTGCCTTTCAAATAGGTGAATCTCACCTCTCCCTCTGTCTCAGTGCTCTCTGACAGCTGGGCTGGAGCCTGAGGACAGGCTCTCTCAATGGAGACTTTCACTGGGCCCATCTGTCCCCTTCTGTTCTGCACCTCTCAAACACACTGCCTGAGGATAACAGAGCACAGCTCTTCACCTTCAGCACACACATCATCTGGACAACATGAAAACTTGTATGAAAGAATTGTTATTTTAATAAAATGCAATAATATTTATTTGTAATAATAATAATAATGTAATAATAAATTACATTTTATAACATATTAAAATAGAAATTATTTACAGTCTAATTTTATATGTTAAAAATTATAAATAAATTTTTTTATAATAACTACATATCTATAATACAACAACATGTATAATAATAATTATGAGGATAAAAGGTAATAAATTATATTATTATTATTGTTATATTGTTTTAATATAAAATTAATACTTATCAATAACAAAAACAACCATAAAAATATTATGCTCTGATTATTTAAAAATAATAATACAATGATAAAACATTTTTATTATTAGTACTTATTAATAATAATATTATAATTATAAAGTATATGAAATGCATTATAATATATAAAATAATGTTTATTAAATATAAAATAACAGCAACAACAAATAATAATATATTTATTATTGTTGTTGTTTTCATTGTTGTTTCATATAAGTATTTTTTAAATACTTTTTTAAAATATGAATTTAAGACTACATATTGACTTCTCTGGCAGTGATAAGTTAATCATAATTTGGCTTTAGTGCGAGAGAATGAACTGGATTCATCTTCATCCATTACACTGAGAAGCCGCAATGAGACACGAGCAATAAGACACAAATTAACTCTCTCATTGCACTCACAAATTCATAAAGGCATCAAAAAGGAGCAAATCAGGGGAAAAAAATATTTAAAAAAAGATCACGTCTTGGTGACAAAAATGATCCCCCTTCACATTGACAGGCGCCCCCGCAGTTTGCCCCCCTTTCTTTTCTACTCATGCAGCCGTTAAAAGGCATCTGTCATTATGGCCCCGCTGAGGGGCAGACAAGTCCACTCTACTCTCGGGACCCGCCGTGAAAATCTCCAGCTTCCCCATGGCTGAGCCGAGCTTGACGCGAGTAAATGACAGGGTAGGGCCCTGTTCGGCCGCGCGGCATCCAGGGGCACTGCGCTCCCGTAACCCTGCAATTAAACCTCTCCTGCAGAAATGGGAGGGGGCAGTGTTAAAGGAGGGGGACAACACAAAGAGAAAGTAAATCAAATGAACATTTAAGTGCAAAAATGAAGCTCATAGCGAAGAGACCAAAAAAAGAGGCTGCATATTCCAAGGATGTGAATAAGAGCAAGAGAAATAACGCCACTTTAAGGTTTTTTGAATGTTGTCGACAGTTAGTGCTCCAGACGGGGTCAAGATGTGTGTGTGTGGGCTGTGCTAAGTGCTGTGTTTGGTTTTAAAGGAGGTGGGGTCGTGGTGTAAGTACGCTACTGGGTGTATTGTGTTGAGTGTAAAAGGTCTGTGTACGATGGCTCAGTGGAGTGGGGAGTAATTCACTGCTCCACACCTCCCCAAAAATGATATCCTCCATTGTGTCATTTGAACAACTGAAACCAAGCAGGACACAAACAAGTTCTGCACTAGATCGTTCCAAATGGAGGGTCTGCAAACTGTTCCACTCTCAATGCCCTGGGGACTATGAACGAGAACAGAGACCATCATTAGATCAGAGAGATAAACAACTGGCATGGGAAGAGATGCTTAAGGGTTCACCTTGAGGTCTGTGTTTAAAAGTCCAAGACAAGACTGTGTGACCGATGTCATTAGCCAATAAATCAGGGGCCGGAACTGCACATCAGAATGAATTAGCAAGCTCATCAGTCAATCAATTAGTAAGGTCTTGATGGTCATGAGATAAATAAAACCAATGAGGGCCAAGTCAATCATATCAACACCTTGGCCAACCACATTGTGCATGATTGTTCAAGTTCTCCAGGGAAGTCCTTACGGAAATCGTAATTACGATTTGATATGGGTTAATTTTTTCTTCCGACCAAGAAGCATTTTAAAGTCAGCATGAAATTCACTCTATTTGTTTTTTAAATGCATCTTAATGATCTTGTTGTAAATGATTCATCCATACATTTGTTCCTTTTTTTTCCTTCATTTGTTTAATCTCAATCTTACTTCTCTCTGGTGGGATCAGACTTGTCCAATCATTTAGTCAGATTTAACCCCACAATCGACTGCAATGTTGCATTCAGAACGGCCTCCATCCTAACTGATGGATAGTAAGCACCAAAATCTAATGGAAGAAAATATCTGTTTCTATTTCTTTTACACTGAGATTTTAAAGGGGTCCTTTTATGCTTTTTCACTTTTTAATTTTAGTCAGTGTGTAGTGTGCATGTTTGGGCATAAAAATATCTAGAAAGGAAATCTCAAAGTCCACTCCAAAGGGAGATACTTCGTTTTTAAAAAATCCCTTTTGAAGAACTACAACGAACGGCTTGTTTGCACTACAGTATTTGTTTTCCGGGTTTTGTGATATCCCAAAGCGGCTCATTAGAATATCATTAAAAATAATTCCCGCCTAGAGAAATTCGCATGGTTGGGGGGTGGGGAGGGGCGAGGTTGTGGTTAGAACTCTTGGTTGAGTGAATGCATGAGACGACACGACGAAGAAGAAGTGCTGCTGCAGAGTTAGTGCATCAGAGAAAACGAAGAAGAAGAGCTGCTGTGCTGTAGCGTAAAATTTTCGGCATGTTTTGAACAATTCTTACAAGTTCAACACGACGTATCTGGGCGCCACGGACAGACCCCGAATGCCTACCCTCATAGAAAATATTAAAGATGTGGTGCGACGCAACGCTACTCGTCCGGTGTGCGACCACCTGAAACGCTGTTTTTTTCACCTCCGTGCCCAAACGTCTTTGTTTGGGCTTCCGAAAGTGGATGATATCAGGAAACAGTGGTTGCAATTTATTTTTTAACTCTGTCCCTGAGCATTATAACCCCAATTTGCTATTGTGTGCTGTGCATTTTACTGAGGACAGCTTCCACAACATTAGGGAGTCCAGTGCGGAGCAAGACGGAGCAAGGGGCGTGGCAGTAATGAAACACTGTCTAAGCTGTTTGCCAATCATAACGCCAGGATGGGGAGAAAGGTATTTTAATAATGTAAATTATGTGAAAAATAATGCGTTTTTTCGAAACCCATCATGATAAGCAGGTTTCTTTCACACCCCCCCCCCCCCCAAAACAAAATCAAGACTTTGTAACAGAGCATAATAGGACCCCTTATTAGGTTTAATATTCAACAAAATAAAGAGCAATTATGCACATTGGGTGTGTAATAGATGCTTTAACTGTGCATTTTATCATTCTTGTGATGCCACAGAGAATGATGGGAACCAGGGGTCAGTTGCACAAACATAGCTACTATGTAAAGACTGTCTTAAGAACTAGTTTGACCAGCTAGCAGTTAGCCAATGGGAAATCAGTCTTACTTTCTATATTCAAATTAGACCAATCTACAGTTTGTATCTGACTTAAAAAAATTATGACCAGTCAAGAAAAAAAATTAGGTGACAAAATTTTTAAGACTAGTCTAAGCGGTTTATGCAACCGGCCCCTGGAGTTTGTCTTCTCACAAATCAGCTAAACAGTAAAGTCTTTTGCCAAGCGCTTTCGCTAGCACACCAGTGCTATTATTGTTAATAACTAAAATGAAAACATACTATTAAGTGAACTAAAAATACAAAAACAAAGACAAAACTGAAACTAGACCATTTTCATGACTTAAAAGTGACTGAATTAAAAGTCAGCCACAAATAATTTAGATTTTAGTTTGATTCTAAAACGTGGAATGCTTACAACCCACCTGCATTAAATCTAACAATAGACTGTGTGAGAAATGTAATGACACTTACCATTTTTTTAGTCACCATGAAATCAGAAATTACCATTTGTATTGATTTTTTAATGGAATATTTTATTATTTATTGTGTTTATCTTTGCGCATCATGATTTTTTAAAATTCATGCGCACTCATAATCTTTAATGAAAAACATACACATTCCCTCCCCCCAAGGGCCAGAAGAGTTTTAATCACTTTCCTCCTGCAACCTGTCAACGATAGCAGAAACTAGCAAATGGCAAGGATCCACCAATCCAATCGAGAAGTCATTTTACTCAGATACATCACAATAGGCAATAGCAAGCAATCGTAATTTTCATTTCACGCCAACTTTAATAATACCAGTTAGTGGATTCACTTTGGCAACCCTAAAATATTAAAACCAAAACTAAAAACTAATTTTAAAATATACACTGAAAATTAAAAGGGAAGCAGAACCTCAAAACTATAATAACCCTGCATTTCACAACATGGGGGTGCATATGAATCGTGCAGTCAAAATTCACAATATCAACCCCAATTGGTTTCCACCTCTGATCTTGGAAACTCAAAGTTGGGTCAGAGGGTCCTATTAGAAATTACATCTTTATGGTGCCGTTCATTCATGCTCAGCTCATAAATACAGTCATTCCGCCCCAGCAGCATATGTACCTTGTGGGATTACACAAGGCTTTCAATAAACATACATAGAAAGTTGCACAGGTAGTCAGACATTTTCTTTCCCTCCCTGTAACTAATTGAAATGAACGTTTAAAGGCAGTTATAAAGAGAGAGGGGCGAGTAAGGTAAGTGTACCTCATTTAATTGCTCTCTTGGTGGCTCGATTCACTGGGAGAGGGCTCTTTTCAGCCTCTTGTGAGACTGCACAGCAGGGGCTCCGTAATGGAACAGGTAGAAAAGGCGTTTATCAAATTTGCTTTTATTAGGAGGAGAATTTTAATAGACTGAGAAAAGGTAGACCTGCTGGGGAGAAAGCCGCCACTCTCTCAGACCTATCTTGGTAAATTAGAGGCTGCCAATGTCCACCAAGGGCTCTGCGGGCTTAGCAGATGACAGTCATCCATACAATAGTGAAGATCCAGAGTCGGATGAAGACCTGCCACCACTGGGGTGATTTTCAATCCGTTTGGTGCTTAAACGCTACAGCGAGGCAAATAAACCAACACTTGAGTGATACGATGGAAGGATGGATTGTCTGTCAGGTCGACATGGATGGCCAGATTTAGAGAGTGACACAGCAGATGACAACAGCTGCCACGGCTCTATTCTCTCCAGCCATCATACGCATGAAAACAAGGTGACAAATATGACACACTCTCCCCCTGAGCCTCTTTCCAGTCCCAGTTCCCACCTTCACGCTCAATAGACTACTTGTCACTGCGCTCGCTAGTTACCGCTAGTTATGTATTTACCGCATTTATATGAAAAGGAAGGAGCAGAAAATAACCTGATGCTGAGAAAGAGAAGGAGAGCGCCGGTAATCTTTTGAGCAATCAGCGGAAAAGTGCGCTTCACATTTTTCAATTTCTACCTGCCACTAGCAACTCAGGCTGCAGTGGATACGCTTGGCAATTTGCCAATCAGTGTGTTGTGTTGCACAGGGGGAGTCTATCATGCTTCTGTGAGTCACACACACACACACACACACACACACACACACACAGTCTTCCTCAGAAGTTACGTAGCACCCGCTATGAAGATAAACAGATATGCTGTAAACGGAGGATGCGTCTTGTTTAGTTACACCACGGCAATGTTGTACATTTTTGAAGAACGAGATGTCAATCATGTGAAGGTTGTTCTGGAGCTAATTAAAGGGGACATAGACATGCATCTGCAGGAGTGCAGATATACGCTTGCTTGTGAGCATGTTTATTCACAGAAGTGCATGCGCCTGAGATTCAGCCTCCTAATTGGCCCTCCTTCTGAGAGTTACAGGATCGTTTAATAAGGAAGAGGGGGGCTTTGCTAAAGAGAACCACGGGATAAGATACTGATGAAGCTGTAAAGTCAGACATTTCTAGAAAGTGTAACAGCTCCCATTCGTTGAGTGATAATTCACCCCAAAAATTAAAATGGTCCATCTTTTACTCACCGCTTATGTTGCTTTCAATCCTCTTTGTGTGTGTGTGTGTGTGCTGAAAAATAAGTGCACTTTCATTTCTTCAGTGTTTTTTATATTACATTATTTGCAAGTGCAATATCAATGAAATAAAAGACTACTTAAGTGCACTTAAAGACTACACTTTCATTACTATGTTTCTTAGCACACTTAAGTACATTTGGAAAAAGTGCACTTTGTAATGTGTCAAATTAAAGGTTTTACTTTAATGCACAATTTAAATCATTGTTTTAATACTTTTTGTCATGCTTTAAAGAAGTACACTTATTTTAATGTGTTGATTTTCTAAGATACTATATGCATAGTCCGTATCATAATTTTACTGTAGTGTGTTATTTGATATTACATTTCATGTTACTGTATTTTAAATGTACTAAATATTCATTACAAATGTGTAATTACAAAATATTTAAATACATGATGAACCAGTTTCAATAGAAATGGTATTAAAGATTATTTTAGTTCATTATAAATACTTATCAGTACAATAGAAGTAATAATACAATTGCATATAAAGATGCACTTAAGGCCTACTTAATCGGGTCAAAAAATACTAAAGTTCAACTTATTTTATTTAATATAAATTGTAACTATAACATTTTCATTTAATTACAATTCTGAAGAGTATGTAACATTACATTCAGCTCACACTTCAGTATATTCTTTTAAAGTATCTTTAAATTCTAGAAGAAGTAGTTCTAAAATGTGTGAGAGTGTCCCAATTGCAGTTTTCATTTGTATGAATAAAAATATTTCCATCTGAATATCATCTTTTTTGTGATATGAAAAAGGAAGAAAGAGTCATTCAGGTGAACATACCTTTAACTATTTAAACTTCCACTCTCGACTCCATATTCAGTAGGTTTGACAGACGTATTTAATCTGATTTCTTCAGTGTTCAAGAACAGCCGAGGCGTTTGATGAAGGTACTTCACCTTCTGACATGTCTCCAGTTTGCTTCTGCACCCATTGACATTGCTTTCTTTTTTTTTTTTGTTCTTTTCTTCTTTTTTTTTTTTTTTTTTTTTTTTGGTTATTTTTGTCCTTTTGCTGCCCTTTCCTCTTATGTTTAAATGGTAAATATTTTTGATCCTTCACATTTTTTTTTTTTTTTTTATTTTTTTTTTTTCTTTTCCTGGCCAGCCACAATTAACCCCTACCCCCCATAATAATAATAAACACTTGGACCTGTCACTTGGACCCTGTGAATTCCCTAAAAAGGTACGGATGAGCCATACATAAAGTATTTTAAAAAAACAATCACCCAAGGTCACCCACCTTCTACTCCGCCATCTCACAATCACTACCTCCCCAGATTTGAATATTTATTTGATATTATTGTATTTGATATTGTATGGAGTCTAGCAAAACGAAGCCCCCCCCACTACCACTCAAACCCCTTGGGCTTCACCCTTTTTAAATCACAATTCCCTATTCTTCCCCAACAGAAAAAAAGTTGATGTTTTTGTGAAGTCAAACCGCTCCCCTTTTTGTGACTGATCAATATAACATACAACAACTCTCCATTAAATGACATTCTTGTCTTTCAAATTGCCTGGCTGTCGCTCACAACAATCATTGTAGACAACATATGGACCCACTGAAAGTGAGAGAACCATTCTAAAGGGGGCCAATTTCATGTGAAAGGAAACGTGCTGCAACATATCAAAAAAAAAAATCGCGTAATTAATGTTTTTGTTCGGCGCGACATCCTCTCTCTCTTCCTTTCTCTGTTTCGGTATACCCTTGATGCGTTAATGTCCTTTGCTTGCGCTTATCATAAATTCTGTTTTCTGATTGGAAACATGTTGTACCCCACTCTTGTTTTGTTTACAAAACAAACCACTGCAATATCAAACCACAATTTTACTTTCTTTTATTTTCTTTTAAAAATCAATCAGAGTCCAGGATGATTATTATGTCTAGATAAACGAGGGGAGACAAATAAAAATAAAGAGGAAACAGTTATCTTTGCATTTGTTTCATTTGGGCCAAAAACGAAAATGTGGCGTGCCGTATCTATCTGGTCTGAAATACTGCAAAGAAAGAGCTGACGGGCCAAAAATAAAAGGAGGAAGGGGCGCGGGGAGCGCAATATTAAGATGGTTTTTAATATACTGACTGATGAAGCACCTGCTCTCGTTAAAAAGCGATTGTTCATAGCGGAAAATTATCAATGACCAAATAATCTGAAGAGCCTTGACGGGTGTTTGTTTATGATCGAACAAACAAAAAACCTGAATGACAATTTGTCAACAATTTGCAAGAAAGCAAAACCAAGAGCCACGTCTTGTTGGGTCTCTTTTTTTATTTTTTTTTTTCTCTTGGGTTGGGTCTTTTTTTTCGTTTGCTTTTTCTTATTTTTTTTTTTTTTTTTATCGTTTTATTTTTTTTTTTTTTTTTTGCCTTTTTCTGTTGAATTAACCAGCAAAGTGAACCAGAAGAGAGAAGCCTTAGAGCTTTGGCTTTATTGTTTTTTATTTTGGTATTAATTTACAAAAAAAATTTATTTGTGGTTTATGTTATTTTCTGGTTTTTAATTTCTTCTTCTTATTCTTTATTCTTGTGTATTCTTGTCTTATTCTGCTTTTGCACCTCATAACGCAGCTACGTATACCTGCAACTTTAATAACTGAAACAACAGACCCTATTGGTCGTGGATGCAACATGACCTCACAAAGACCAGCATTTTACACATATTACCCTCAGCATTTTCTGAGAAGGGGCATTTTAATAATATTATGGTGTGCTTTTATTTTATTTGCATTCATTATTTATTCAATGACAGAAAGTTTCCAAAAATCAGGGATTAATGAGGGGAAAACAATTCTGTAGTGATGTACTGAGTGCACCTTTGCAGTCCCTTAAAACCAACAAATCTGTTTCCATCCACCAGTAAGCATTATACTGTATTTGGACCTCTAGTCTAACATTTACCTGCACTTGCTATGCTAAGTGCACTAATATGCTTTTAATTCCTTTGTTTGGGCGCAGCGATGCGGTGAAGGGGGATCGCTTCTCTCTCCAGAGGTGCATAATGTTGTAGCAGTTTTGGTCCCAGCAACACTTCATGTCCTTATCGCACCAATTTACTTCATTACTCTCCCTTCCTCATGCACAGTCAGCCCTTATCGGCCTTTTTCCCAGAAAGCCTGTAAAACCTCAGGGCCATAAGCTAAGCTTTTAGGATGGAACGGGGCGAGGACCGGCACATGATCTAAACCTTTGAGCAACAGGGCTCCTGGATCACCCTTTAAAAGAACACACCCCCACCAGACACCCCACAGACACCTCCAGGACCAGTCCTTCTATACAAAGACGAGAGAAGCATCAGGCCCCACAGGGGCTTTGTGGAAATACTAAACACTGAGGAAGAAATGGGAAGAGATCTGGCGGAGTGCAGGGCTAGAATGAGGTCCTAACCGAACATGGACACGACGCAGCAGCTACTTGTCCCACCACATACATGGGATTTGTCGTTATAACGGTGTTCTAGTTCTGTTGGGATGCCTCCTATTATTTGTCACCCTACAGCCTACTGCCAATATGTTATTCAGTGCCACTAAATTTAACATTCAGGATGTTTAAAGGTTGTACATTAGCTGCACTAGTGCATGCACCACATCAAAGACGGACAAGAATCAACAGGTGCCACTGCAGCCATCTTTCTGATCTGAGATCGCAAACAACATACACAATTAATTGTCAAAACTCTGAAACTTTCTGTCTCGCTGATGCTCAGCTTTGGTATCTCGTATCTCACAGGAGATGTGACCTCCAATGTTTTCACTTCCATTGGTAGTCACTGCATGCACTGCAAGCAGCTCCTTATTTGCCTCATCGTTCAATATGTTTGTTCGAGTTTTTTTTTTATTTTGTTTTTTTTTTTTTTTATTTTTAAATGGAAAGTTCTCCATATCCATTCCAAACACGTTTGGGGAAAATCAGTACCATTTTTTTTAATTTGTATTGAAAGAATGATCACGTTTAATTTTTAATTTTTATTCACAGGCAAAAGATCTATTAACACAACGATAAACAGGAAGATGAACACTTCTTCTAATTCCTGCTAGTTATTTATATTTTTCCATACACAAGAGTAATACACATTTGATATTTTTTTTTTTTTTTTTTTTATATTTTTTTTAAAATATTTTATATCCAAAATAAGGAAACAGTTGCCTTAGTACACAGTAATAATATTTCACATGAGCAGTACTCGTTGTTGTTAAAAAATAAAAAAGGCATCCCGTTTACATGAGCTTAAGAAGAACTTTCCCCTTTCTCGTCGTATTCCCCTTTCTTTTCTTCAAAAAGGCAAAACAAATTAAAAACATGTAAATGCGTAAAGTCACAATGACTTTTGCACAAAAGTGATACCTTCCTCAAAAAACTGTTTCAAGCACCACTTCCAAGACACCATAATGTCATCCGGTGGCCCCATTTTATTTAAATTAACAAACCAAATGCCGCCTTAGTTTAGAACATCCTATAACGCAAATTGAATTACAATGTTAGAACATGGAATTATAAATTAAAAAAAACCCAACTGACCAATCTATATTTATGAAGTTACTCAAACAACCCACTGGATTCCTAAAGAATTCAGGAAACAGCATTCGCAAAGGATTGTGGGATTTTTCTTGAGGCATAAATAAACCCAAGTTATACAAACATCCAAATGCTACCACCACACCCTTCAAAACCAAACCAGATGAGAGGCATGTAACAAACGATTTTAACGCACAACCCCCCGGAAAAAAAAAAAAAAAAAGACCACAAAAAAAAAAAACCGCGCAAACAACATTGCTTTATAATACCATTAGGAGCACATTAAGGTGCGTGGTAAGAGAAACGTGAACGGAAGCCGGGGGAGCTTTGTTTTTTTTTTTTTTTTTTTTTTTTTCTTTTTTTTTTTATCTTGTTTTTGTTTGTTTTTTCTTTTTTTTTTTTTTGATTAATTTTTTTTTTTTTTTTTTTTTCCATTTTTTTTTTTTTTTGTTTTTTTTTTTTCTTTTTTGTTTGTTTTTTTTTTTTTTTTTTTTTTTTTTTTTTTATCTTCTTATAGGTTCTGTTTCTTTTTATATTTTTTGTATGTTTTCCTTTTTTTTTTTTTTTTTTTTTTTGAATTTTTTTGGACTTTTTATTTTAGTCTTTTTTGGACAAAAAGACGTCCGTCACTGCTTAGAGGGAATGAGGGGCGGAGAGAGAAAGAGGGGATGGGAGGGACGAAACGGAAAAAAAAAGAGGGGAGGGGACCAAGAAGTTCCTCATCAATTCATCCCCTCCACACGCAAAAAGATGATGGTGTGTGCCCTGGACAAAAGGTGCAGTACAACTAATAGTATTATCAGAGCTGATTACTTCTTCCAATGCACGATTGCACTCTCTACAAGCAAAAAGCCGTGGGAACAAATCATCCGCACCTCCGGCGTAGATCATCCAACTAGCTTGCCTAAACGTCAAACATCTCAAAAGAGTTCACCATCACAAAAAACACCTTAAGCTAGATCTAATCTTCCCCTCTCTCTCTCTAAGGCAGTACTTCCTGCCATCTTCTATCTTCCATTCTCTTCTACCCCCCTAAGATGCCACCCACGTCCGCGTCAACATGCTTCAGGTGGTCTGCCTATCTGGGGTGGGAACACTTTTGGCTCAAAACTCTCCTGGAGGGAAAGCTGACAGAGAGGACCCCCCGCACCTCACACTGCTCATAAAGGAGGGTACGAGGAAAGGGAAATTGAGAGGAGAACTTTAAAAAAAAAAAAAACACCAGTCCAAATTAGGTCCAGTCTAATTCTGGGTAAGAGGAAAAACAAGGGGGGGGCCCCATTTCTATTCTTCTTCACTGTGTCCCCCAAAGGCAATCACCCAAAAACAGGTAATGCTGACCAGCTTTATATCAGTTAATGAATACTGTACGATCGAAAATTCATTGTCTCCTAGAAGGTGCTTATTTTCAAATAATGCCCAGTTGACTGTGCATTATCCCTCTTAATATGCAGCTACTTACACAAAAAAAGAAAATAAAAACATTTAAATAATGTAAAGTATGAGTGAGAGTTGAAATTATCTCGGATAAAAAAAAAAGAGACCACAGAGTGATATGACAGACATTAAACTAGCACGTAAATGTAGTTGCCTTATCTGGACAGTTATATCAATTAAAAGGTTTAAGCAGTCATTATACTGATCTCTTTCAGGTACTAATATGTTCTGTTCAGGGGTAAATAAGGTACAGCTATGTTCCTTTTAGCTTTGTGTCTTAGGGTTATGGTTAGGGTTAACAACCCAGTGACAGCTTTCTACCTTTTTTTCTGAGAGTGTTATCATAAAAATGAGGCTATAGTGTATGCGATACCTGCCGTATTATGTGACCCTGGACCCCAAAACCAGTCATTTTTGTCTTTCGATTTATTTATATATACATCGTCGAAATCCTGACTAATAAGCGTCCCCCCCATTGATGTATGGTTTGTAAGGATAGGACCATATTTGGCCAAGATATAACTATTTGAAAATCTGGAATCTGAGGGTGCAAAAAAAAAAAAATCAAAATACTGAGAAAATCGCCTTTAAAGTTGTCCAAATGAAGTTCTTAGCAATGCATATTACTACTCAAAAATTAAGTTTGAATCATTACAAGTGGGAATTTACAAAATATCTTCATGGAACATGATCTTTACTTTATATCCTAATGATCTTTGGCATAAAAGAAAAATCAATCATTTTGACCCATGCAATGTATTTTTGGTTATTGCTACAAATATACCCCAGCGACTTAAGACTGGCTTTATGGTTCAGGGTCACATATATGTATCACGACATATAAGAGGGGCAGTCGGAACCTGAAAGCATTGTGCTAAGTGTTGCATTTATATTGATTATGACTAATCTAATGTCCAAATCTAAATGATATTGAAAAAACATCATCTAATTGGGTTTAATTGCTATTAACAGGCAAACATTTAATTGGCAGTCAGACAAACCCTTATTATCTCAGAGTGGTCCTCCAGTTACCAGCCCCCCTCCACAAACACGCACACACATTTGCATCCATCCCAGACACAAACACACTCACGTGCAGCACAGCACACACAAAGTTCATTTGTCTGCCTCAGAGAGAAGATTCATTTTATATGGTCAATCTAATGAATAACATTCTTTGTCATTTAATAAGTTAATGTTTAACATTGTTTTCTATAAAGCAACAAAATGTATACCATAAATTGTAAATGCATCTGTAGCTGTAAGACTTTATTTTTTATCTAATTAAGTAGATGCAGAGATTGGATGAAATATTTATCGATATGCGATGGTGGTTAAATGGAGCTAATGAGGGATGCAAAACACACACTGCCTTCAAGTCATCAGGTAAAAGAGGCTTCGGAGATGAGTTGAACTCTAAAGGCCTGATTACCTGCACAAATCCATTTACTGCAGGTCAAACAGCTCGACTGGGGTAAAGACAGTAAGAGGGTCTGGAATGAGATATTTGTCATGCTTCAATCACTTGCCATGTTGCAAAGCATGTGCATAGACCTTTACATGTATTAAAGCTTTAATTAAGTCTGGCTCTGACTGTCCACCAGAAATGCATTTCTCAATTTCTCAGTGGGTGAGATGATAATTGTTTTGTTCAGCTATATTAATTTATTTAAAAAAATGCATTAAAATGCAACTCATACCAACCTGAATAACTTCAGTAATGGATTTATTGTCTTAAATATAAGTATTTTTAAAATGTATTTATTCAAATGAACTGGAGTAAAACCAAGGGTCTCATTAAAAAAAGGGTTGAATAAAAAAACTTTAGCAACTTGCTTTATGGCATACTCTTTTATAATAATAATTAATTATTATTACTTCTTATAAAGAATAAGCCATTTTTGTTCTAAAATATTATTAATATTTGACACGTTTGCTTGCTAAATTTGGTATAGGTGAGGAAAAAAACACAAAATTACAAAACTCCTGTAAACCCACATGAACATGTACAATGACAGAAAATATTGAATATGTAAAATATTTATGATGTGGCAAGATAGGTTTCCAAATGGTTTAAGAAGAAGAAAAAAAAAAGAAAAGTTAATTTGTGATTTTAAAAGTTACTCCTTTACCATATAACCACTTGAGTTTTTTTGTCTTTAAATAATGGAATAAAATTTTGTACAAAACATTAATACAAAAATAACATTTGTAAGAAATTGGCAAATGTGTTCTGTGTTATTCTTCACTGACCCTTATATTGACCCTCTGTTCACTATGTATCTCAAATCTCGTTTCTCATCAAACATAATTCCAGAAATATGCTAACAAGTGTAGCCTAATATTTAGGTCTTCACTTGGTATGACAGATAGGGACTGCAGCCCCTGCTCATTTGATTTCTCTCTGTAACAATTACATGTCACTATTTGTATGTCAAGGCACAAGCGTGAGGTGGGTCCCCATGACGCCCTTCTGGTCTGTCCTGCACTGGCGCAGCTGTGGGGGGTTCAGTCAAACAGATGGGCTCAGACTGCCCTCCGCCCTTCACGGGTCCCTCCCACACACGCATGTATACAAACTCTCTCCCTTTACCGTCCACACACAGCACACACTGATGTCTATACAAAGGACAGCTGCCCGTACCTGCCAACATTCAAGCCTGGACTAATTACTTCCCAGTCATCAGTTACCCAATGGGCCCTGGACAACAAAAGCAGAGGGGTGGGGGATCATAACTTCACAGAGTTTCATTAGAAAGGATCATTTATCAGGACTAACAAGCCAAGCTACACAATTATGGTCTGTACACCATCATCTTCACAAAAGTTTCATCATCAAGCACCAATCTTATGAGAGCACAATATTACAAATGATTAGACATACTCTCTATATAAAATATTGAAAATCTAAATAGCACATATATGCTGAAGGATATACTTTTTGTGAGTGAAATATAAAAATATTCTTCTGTGGTGGATATTTTGACTGGTTATTATGTGAATGCATTAAGGATGAATGCATGAGTAAATGCATTAATGAAACAAAAAGACGAATGGATGATTTGTTCAGGAGGGCTCATTTATCAGTGTGACTGAATAAAGAATAAAATATGGCCTGGGCAGCTGGGCAAGGTGCATGATGGAAATATAGGACAAATATGGACATAGCATATGGACAAAGCATATATCTAGCTTTAATATACTCAAATACAGTTAATTGCAAGAGAGACTGGGGCTAGTTGTCACATAAGGAAATTAGCTCAAAAGTGCATCTTAGTAACTATAAGGTTTGAAGTCTAAAGTCAAATAACACAAAATGTATTTTCACTAGCCATATTGTGCATGTTGGTTTATTATTATTATTATTATACTTGTTTAAACACTTTCTTTATTTAAAAATGAATTATTTCGGTGATAATTCCTGTCCCAAAAGAAAAAAAAAACTGTGGCATCAATTGAAAGAAACAACTAAAAGATTGATTGTAAAAGCATTTACAAACCATTTTTCTGGCGACAGGACACATTTTGAAAACCACAAGTGGTTACAGATCGTGTGGGAAAAAAAATCCCAAGAGAGCAGAAAATTACTACAACATTTTGGGGAAATTTAATTTAAATAAAATAAACACCCCCTGTGTCGCAAAGTCAAAGTTTTAGAGTCCACGCGATAGCATTAAACGCTTGCATTTTCAGAAAAAAGAAAATCCTCTCGCTTCGGGGGCTAAATGTCAGAAACGCCAACATGAGGGTAAATAAATAATAAAAAACATATAAATTTATAATATTTATTAACTATAACATTTTGTCTTGGCCAAAACAAATAAACTTTGACCTAAGACCCAGAAAAGGTTCCTGAATTATTGGCAACACTTGAGTATTTGTTTGACTATTAATGACATCATTAAAACACCTATTAATACATGATATAAATATAATATTGTCCTCACTATGAAGAAAAAAAAAGAGTAAATTAAATAAGTACATAATAAACGTAAATTAAAATGTATGCAGGTACAGTTGAAGGAGTCACTTCCACAGAGTGACAAATGTTGAATTGTGCACTTTATGTGAAGTGACTATTAGAAAAAAACAAAAAAAAAACAGTGAATATAACAAAACAATATGACAGAATTTGATTTCTATCGTAACTAACAGAGCCAGATCTCTGAGAGAAGGAGAAAGATAAAAATGGAGAGAGATATAAAGAGAGAAAGAGAAAGGGAGGACCAGAAGTGGGGTGCTTACTAATGAGAGCAATGCCTAGATGGGCTGTAAATAGGAGTACCAATATATCAAAAGCGATTCTCTTCAGTGAAGGCTGTGAAATCTTGAGCAGACCCTTTCCTAATTGAATTTCATGCCCGGCTTTTGTCATGTGCCACTGCAGCTTCTGTCCCACCAGCTCTATACAGCAGCAGGGTCCGAATAGGAGGGAGAGACCTTGCTCATGGGACCGAGAGATTAACACGTGGTGTGCATGGCATTCGGCTCGCCCGAAAAGTGTGCAGAGTCTTAAAAAAATAAAATAAAAAAATAGATCCGGGATTCAAAGCACGATAACGAGGACGGAAAGAACATGCAGAGAACTTCTGTCAGGATACGGATGCCGGAGTGATTCCCCCACCTGCACACACTCCGGACCCCGTCTTGGCCTCACCACAAAGGCCCCTCCTCTGGCCAGATCAAGGGGCTGGATCCCATGAATTAATTACCGTCCGCCTCCGGGTTATTAATAGTATGAAATGAGCAATAAAAGGGCTTAGGAGTGGGAACAGGGGTGGCAGACTGCAGAGGTGATCCGGCGGGGGGACAAGAGGGGGGGATTTGCGGAGACGGAGAGAAACTTTTGTGGACGGGGAGAAAGAGAGCAAAAAACACTATGGTGCTAATCTTCAATCCATCTGGGGTTCATTAGCATTTAGTGTGTTTGCAGTTGCCAATCAAGCCTTAAAGGCGCCTTTCTCATCCTCTTTCAGGCCTCCAATGTAACCCCTGTTAGAATGGCACGTAAAAGACTTGACAAAATATTTTTGGACAAGTGCTTTTGTCAGCGGCCTCACCCCCCAAAGGATTGGCCTCTGTACTGGCGCTCTCAACGGCACAAGAGCTCAGGCATACAATTCGCCTATTACAGCCGCAAAGCTTATTATCCCCCAAAATAGCTAATAATTAGATTAAAACTTCAAATAAATGAAGTGGTTCTGTGAATGAGCCAGGCATAGTCTCCCTACACGCAATCTGTCTCGCAGTCTATCAATATGGATTGCCGGGATCTCTCTCTTTCAGAACGGCAGATGCAGCCATGAAGAAAATATTATAGCCATGTGTCCTTTCTTTGCAGCACAAGGAATTCATGGTCTTTGCGAGAGAGGTGGTGGTAGATGGAAAGACGTAGCCATTTAAATGTTTGTGGTTAAACGCTGGTTCTAATAACTATGCACATTGGTTTTATTTGCTGATTACATTTCTGATCGACGTTGAGGTTGAAAGCAAAGAATGAAGAACAAAAAGGTGGAGAGAAAATAATACAGCTTTTCAAAGTATTTAAATACATCTCTTACTGGATTTAATTTCAGAAGGCTGATATTTACATTTACAACCTACAGAGTATGTGTTTTTATATTGTGCTGCATTATACTGCTATTTATGCATGCATTGATGAGTTTTCTACTTATTATAAAGTGTTTACTGAGGATAACCTTCAAACTTTAGTTGAAATAAAGTGTCTAAATGTCAGCTTTAGAAACTGTACTAAATAAAAGTCGGGCCGAAATGTCTGAGACGTCTAGTGGAACATGCTCTTTTTTTTATATAATACACTCTATATATATATTATATATATATATCTATAGATATAGGATATATTATATACTGTATATACTATTATACAAATTAAAGTTCATCCACTTTTCGAGTGCAAAATAACCACGACTCTCCATGTCCTATGCTCACATATTTTTGTTTCTTCTCTTCTTCTGCTTATTGACATTAGTTTAGAGGTCTAGACCCTTCATGATTTTCTGGTAGATCAAATTAGGCACACACATTCACTATTAACTATGAGTTCCCCCCTCCAAAAAACTCCCAATTTGCTGCTTATTATAGGAAGTAAGGTAGTTGTTTGTAGCAGTTATGTTTAGGTGTTGGTTAGGGTTAAGAGATCTAGAATATGCTCACACAGAATAGGCTATGTTGCTGTAATAAGTCCAATACCATCCCAGTATCTATAATTGCATGCTAATAAGCAACTAATTAGTAAATCGTAGTCCCTAATCTAACATCTAAGAAAAATCGTAACATTGTAAGAAATCATATGACATCGCTACTTTGAAAAATAGTTTATGCTACAAAAAGTTGAACTGAAAATTTTTGCGTAAATCTCAGAAAGTTTTAGTGTTTTGTTGGTTTCTCTTTTGGTTTAATGACAACAGAACTCAAGCTGCAAGAACAAAACCTGATAATCAAGTTCATCAGCATGATTTGAGATGATCCAAGAAGTATCTTGAGCTTCAATAGAAGAAAAAACATCGGACTGAGAAAGAAATAGAGTCACAAAAAATGGAATGGGGGCAGCGAATCCAACGAGTAGAGAAAGAAGAGAGCGCAATGATATTTTCTCATCTTGATGGTTTCACTCCACCTGAACAAACATTCACAGCTGGAGGCTTGAGCGAGAAAAAGAGAGAGCGAGAGACTCCGGGTGAGAAAGGGTAAATGAGAGCGAAAGAGGGCACGACATGTAGACAGAGACGGTCTATAGAGGTTAAATACAGCTTAGTTTGTGAGGTCACATATACTTGATCTGATGAGAACATATAACAGTCATGGGAAGAAAAGTGCAGTTCTATCTTGAATTAAAGGCATTGTTGGGAATACCACTGATCAATAAATGAAATTCCAACTGCATTCAGTGTGAAGGTGAGTGTTGAAAAGGAAAAAAAAAGTAATTTGTGCTTGAAGATACTCGTCCCTGGAGCTGTTATAGTATGTATTTGAATGTGAAGAGAGACGGTCTTCACAAGCACATGCACCTGCCACTCATTAAAAAAGACAAAACAAAACACTACTCAGTCAGTTTCTAAAAATTCAGAAAAGGAAATAAACAAAAAGCAGAATGTGAAAGCCTTTTGTGGAAACTCTGCATCCTGGTTGTCCAGTTGTTGGACATGGCAATGCAACACTTCTCTCAGACAACCTTCTCAATCGTTCTCTTGCCTTCTCTCTCCCTGACTCTCTTTAAATCCTTGGAACAGTTCAAGAGACAAATTGCTTCTTGTGCCCGTATCAATGCATTTCATTTAAACCTCCTCAGCAGGGGGGTCCGGCCGAAAGATGTCATTCTGTGAGAGAGGAAAAGATAAAAAATACGCGGGGGAGAAAGACGAGAGCATTGGAGGCAAATGGGCCGTGAACTGAACCATCATGTAGCCGCTAAGAACCTGCTTGCAGGCTTTATTCAATCGCTTCTTATTGTGGAGTGGCGGGCAGCTGAATGCTCTCTTTCAGAGAGGTCTGCAGCATGAACTTAAAGCAAGTAAATTTCTATCTTTCCGCGCATTAGCTGCCTCATTGCCCTTCAATTGAGTCCCTAAGAGCCCAGAGAAAAGAAACTGGTGGCAGTGGAAAGAGGGAGAGAATGGAGTGAAAAGTTAGCCACATAGGCAGAGAGGATGGGAAAGAGAAAAGTAGGAATAGAAAAAGAACCGGAATAAATTGAGAAACCATTTCTGCCTTCATAATCCTGCACTTTCAAATGACGACTCTTGTATTCTGTCGATACTAATGACAGTTATCAGAAAATCCTCGCTTTTTGATCTATTCCAAAATATGCCTTGATTTAACCCGTGACCTCCAGAGAAATCTGAGGACAGAGCCAATGACCGTCCCTCAGGCTCTTGCTGTGGTGTCAATCAGACAACAGAAGACAATAGAATTCACCGGCAGATTGGTCACACTTCCTACAGCACTGTGAGGCATAATCTACCCCTCCTTCTCTTTCCTCTCCTCCACCACAACATCAACAGGTTGCTCTTGCCATGATCAAAGAGGCTCTTGTGTTTATCCAACATTGACAATAAGAGCAAATGTTAGATTTCGTGTCAGGGATAAAGGGCTGTAGGAAGTGTGTCGAGAGCTGGGAGGGGCTGATGTTGACAGATCCCCCGAGACTGGAAGAGCACCAGATCACCTGAGAGCCGCGTGAGGGTCGAGGCAACAGGTGCATCCATGTGGTTAGCAATGTTGGACATTTCAGACTGCTATACAGTTAGTAGCTGTAACTAGGTTAGCTGTAACTACATTTGCAATTTTACATATCCCACCTGCTTTTAAAGAATGTTGTACTACATTATAAGAGATTACACTATATTTTATGATGGCGTTGTTACAGTTTATTATACAAAGAAATACTGAGGAATATTAATTAACATATACTTAGTATAGGGTTAAGATTAGGGTTTGGTTTAGTTACTTGTAAACATAAATATGCATCATTTGCTGTAATTACTAATGTACATGTAACTAAGCTACCATAAAATAAAAGCATTAAAAATATTAAGGACTCAAATTTAATTAATATTTTCATTAAAGTCGAGGTGAGTCATTTCTGTGTCACTAGCATCAACACTTACAAAAATAATGAATGCTTCAAACAGGTTTCCTCAAAGACTCCCGCAGACCGTCTCTGGTTAGTCCAACAGATCCTGTCCCAGACACACTCCACTGGTTGAGTTATGATTATTAATGGATCTCATGGAACTATTAGGCCCATTTTATTTCCAACCCTTTTTGACTCAAAGGCCCACAATATTCAATATTATCCCCTGGCATTCACAGAATTTTTGCTTCAGTTATGACGAAGCTGCTTGTTTTAAATTTTTTTAAATTAATACATTCAATTAAATAGCATGGTTAATTAATTTAATACATATTAAATGAATTAACCACAGTTCTGCATTCCAGAACATTATGGAAAAAATGATTTCAGTTCACATCTTTTTATATGTTTATTTTTATCATTATAATTTAGAGTTAAATTATTCTAACATATTAATAATAATTTGCTTTAATGCATCAATTTAAAGAGTCATTCTGTGGCCACTTTGGAAGTTTGCTGAGGCTCCCTGGTTGAGAATCACTAAAGAAACTAGTGCATGCAGCTAATTTAATGTTGTTATATATATATATTTTAAGATATTGCATGCTATCACAAAAAACTGAGCATGCAGATAGTAGGGGGGCACAAGGAGAATCCTCCCCTAGACCCGGCTCTGGTGCACTCTGCGTATAGGGAGCAGCGGTACTGCAACCACTGTTTAATTGGATTTAATTATTACAATAAGTTCAAAGTGGTCACATTTATTTAATGCATTTACCCACGTTTACACAAAGTTTTACTCTGTTCTGTGCGAATTCTCAATTGTGGTTCATCAACTGTCTGTTACCCATATCCTTCAAAATATCTTCTTTAATGTTCTACAGAAGTTGGAGACTCTTGAGGGTGAGTAAAGGATGAAAGAACTTCATGATAACACTTCATTTTAAATCGATTTTTGGGTGAACTATCCCTTTAAGTTTTAGCATATATACAAATGTGTTGCAAACAAATAGTTATGAAATCTTATGAGATCAGACTAATGGGTTTGACAATTTTTTAGTTTTAAGCACAGCCATGAACTATGATTTTTTTTGCTACCTACTGTTGCCATAGTGCAAGATAAGTCATGAACATTTTATTTTTTAAATGCATGATAACTCGAATTTAAGAGTCCACTAGCAAAAAGTTGACCTCAAAGCTTACAACCACGAATTAAAAGTCATAAAACTCAAATTTTCCATTAATTTCATCCTTCCACTACAGTCCCTGACTTGTCAACCTAGTGCTAAGGAAGGTCTCTGGGTATGACACCATGATGTACACAACTGAAGAGGTGATTTATAGAGGAATTGACCAATCAGCCTCCGGGATGGGAGCCGTTTTGTGCCTTGGTGAGAGAGAAGATAAAAATGTCTTCGAGAGAACAGAAAGAACATTGTAACATCAGACCAGATCGCAATCACAAATCAACTACTGATCAAATTATCTTATTATCTGTCAACAATATCACAGATTTCACAGTGCCAGCAATGAGAACAGACAACTGTTTAACCAGAGAATCTATTGGATGATTGGCAGTGCTAACAAGTGTGAGAAAGAAGCCACATTTCCACACACGTCACATCAAAGAACAGAACAAGCATGACACCATTGAATCTGACTTGCTGAACTTGAGTCACCCTCACCGATGACCCCTTTTATGGCTTATGAGGAGCGTCGCTCATGAATGCCTCTGATTTTGCAGCGCATGGTTAATGGTGACATTTGGCTGTCAGGGCGCTCCGAGTAAAAGTGTCCCGCACACACAGTGGCCTGCGGCTGGGGCTCTAACAATGGCCCAGCCCACAGTGGACACACACACACTTCCAGCTGTGGCTGACCATCCTGGCCTCTTCTCCGGCTCCCATGAAATTGGAAATGATCAGGGCCGCTTCTGGTGACAAATCATTGTCTGTGTGTTCCTGCCACATTCTGAGGAAGAGAACAGACCCAAGGAGGGAAGAAACTCTTTTTGATGGGACTTGAAGGCTGACCTTGTCACCCTTATCCTTCAAAATGCTGACCCCACAGAGATGGACTCAAAGTGTGGCCTGAGGTTGACTCTTTTTAAGTGCTACATTGATCTTTAACCGTTCCCACATTTCCTGGAGAGTCATAGAGTCCCTTCAACATGCCAACGGCAAAGCTGGATACTTCCATCTCCCCGTCTATACCTTTAACTAGAGGCTTGTGAATGGGGTTTGTATGGTAAACCTGAGGTATCTCCATTGACCTCCAGCTGAACTTTGCTGTACCCACAGCATCTTTTCAAACTCATGCTACTGTGGCCAAAAAAGGAGGCAGTATTTGTTTATAAATAACGTTTCCTTTACAGAGCAATCGCTGCTTGGCTAAAGACTGAGGAAGTGAGTTGGGCTCAAGGAGGAGGAAAACAAAAAGATAATGGGAAAACTGCCAGTTGTGTTGCCAGAGGCCCGGTCTCAAGATCAAACTTGATTCAGGGCCAAATACAATATGCCTGTGAAAAGGAAATCAATCCTGTGCTAAATTTCTTACAATTAAACATTTATCAAGGAAAACGAAGTGTGCAAACTGTAATAGCACTCTTGCAAACAAGTACTGCAGTGGCACTGAATGATCATTACAGGGGGAGCAAGACAAGTTGTTGAAAAGGTTAGATCTCAGTAACTAAAAGTTTTTAAATCAAGTCAATTTAAAATTGCAAATTAAAGTTCCAGTATCATTTTGTAATAACGTGAACACAATAAAAGTGCTGGGACATATACATAAAACAGGAGTCTACAATATATCTAGTCAGCTATAAAGGTGGATTTCCGATGGAAGGTGAGCTGGGTTATTCATAAATGTCATAGTAGGGCAAGTTGTCACGTACCTTAATTATTAAAAATGTAAAAATCACAGTATTTGATGGGGGGGGGGAATTTTTTATTTTACATTTTTCATAATCGTTAACTCTTTAGATTTTGCTTAAAAATCGAACCTAACCTATAACTGGTCATTCATTGTCATTATTAGCGTATTACTGGTTTTTAGTGACAACTTGTCCCATTTTTTTCCTGGTTAATAACAGTAAAAATGTTCAAGAGTTTTTTTGGTAGTCAAATCTTTAAGCTAGAAACTGATATTAAAAATGTCTGACGAGAATCTTAACAGAAACTTAAAAATTAGTCTAACCTAACACTTACTCACTTGAGTAAAGTGCAGATACATACTTCGGTACATAGGAAAAACATACAAATCATAATAAATAAACATCAATAAGTATCAATAGCAGTCCACCGAAAGTCTGATTTTATAGATACTACCTAAAAATACAAGATAATCTCATGTAACATATTACTGGATTAAGCTTTCCCTTTCAGAATGAATATTTATTAATATATTTTTGCAAGTTGTGTTTTATACAATATGTAATTTACAGAAACAGCGAAGGAAAAAATACAACAGCATTTACCTTGATATATTAGCAATAGCTTATTTGAGGACTTAAGTGGGTAAGTAACTGAGTTGATCATAATGATGCCAAAATATCACATTTAAGAAACTGGCAACCATGAAGTCTCAAACCATTAGAAACGGCTTTGGCGCCCTCTACTGCTCAACCTCACGAATGGACGACCTTGCTCTATGAAGTAAGAAGTTCCCGAAAAACAAACCGCAGTTAATGTAATCATTGACACAAACGTTGTAAGGATTTCACCTCTCTCGCAAAAAGCAACATTATTGCGTGAATAGGAATAAAATCACCTTTATGAACTGCAGCCGATCTGCGACAGAATGGGAGTTCTGTGGTGATTCTGTAAGGTTTTCCAGTAGTCTCTTAACTCATAAACTTAAATGGAAACACTGCCTAACATCAAAACGTTTTCTCTAGGAAGAACAGCTCATTAGTGTTCTCTTGGTTAACAATCGTTCAAGAAGATAAAAGGCCTATAAGCACATATGAGGAGGCTTTCCGCACCAATCAGCATTTGCGGGGCTTTTTTTGGGGGGGGGGGGGGGGGGGGGGGGGGGGGTTGGGTTCAATGAGGAATCTGCAGACAGATACACAAAACCATTTCTTTAAAAACATTTTCTCTAGATTTCAAAATATATTTATAAGTGTAGTACATTCATGATATGTCAAGCATTCTCAGTGCAAGCAACGTTGGCTAATGAATCTGTAAAAATTAGGCCTACACAAAATCTGACCTCTTCACATTTTATGTGCTGAATGTTTGGGGAAACTGTCTTTTGACTTTCTGCTGGCTGTGAAGGTTTGGGAGACATTGACACGATGACCACGGTTTTGAATATGACAGCTCAAAAATTATTTATGCTTACGTTCAGACAACCACCATCAATGACAATACATCTGGTTTTCATGTCATGTACACCAAAAGGGTTGTTTTTTGAATATCACTACAGATTTATGGATTACTTAAAAAAAAAAAAAAAAAGACATTTTTTTTCTTTTCCCTTTATGTCAAAACAAACATTTTAAACACTTAGAAAACCAATATTTTTTCTGTTATTTCTTTTTTGTACAAAGAGGATAAACACGGAGTCGGACAAACCACAGGGTTACAATATTGTCAACCTCACTCTCTGCTTGTTTCGAGAAACACTATAATTCACTTTTTGTAAACTTCAGACAGACAGCGAGCACGCTAACAAACTAACAGCTTCTTACACGGACATGAGAAGCCAATGGAGCTTTAGAATGGACAGCAATGGCCATTAAACCTGTTCATCTTTACATTTAACTACTTCAAAAACATACATGAATAAGAATTTCTCTTAGCGAAATCTTCTTTAACTTGTTCGGCCTGTTGACGGGGAGAGATCGAAACATTTAAAATAACCCATGTGCAACAGATTTCAACACAGAAACAATACCAGCTGAAGTCCTGCCCAGAGACAGCACACGTAACACGACTGACCGGCCAAAAAAAAAAAAAGTATCTCAATGACATCGACCTTCCATTTTATTTCAAATTAATTTGATCATCAATTAAATGGCTTAAAAGAAAATATAAGCAGAATGACGTATATATCTGAAGGCTATGTCTTTGGTTTGCTGACTTGCAATTGGCACCGAAATAAAAAAAGGCAGAGAAAAATGGCAAAGGAGATTCATTTGTTATTCGTTCAGCATTATCGCAGCTTTTATAACACGGATGTTTCAGATTTTCAAGGGGGCTCTCAAATAACAGAATCTGACCCGAACCTTAGAAAATAAATATGATAAACTAATATGTCTAAAAGTGCTGGTAGAAATAATTCAGTAAGCACACAAGATGAAAACACAGACAGTGCATGAGATGTGGAGAACGGGTCGTTCTGTTGGTCCTGGGGGGTTTGTGAGGCCACGTATCAATTGGCTCTTATCTCCCCAAGTAGTGTACCTGCTTTCTGTGAAAGCTGCTGCCAAACGGCAAACTACCGAGTGAGCGAGTGAGCCGTTTGAGTTCAGTCCTGTCTCACCACTCTTTCTTCTTCTCATCCATGGACACTCCACCTGGACCTAGTGCTACTACCAGCAGAAGGCCTCCGATCACTGACGTAGTCTGGAAGAAGTCATACTTAAGGAAGTCGTGCATGGGCTTGTAGCCTGGTATGGTCCAGAATGCGTTGAAATACACGTTGATAGCCAGCAGCCAGATAACCAGGGTTAGGGCGGCTAGTTTAGTCTTGAAACCGACTGCCACCAGGACAATAAGAGCTGTGCCCACCAGGTTCTGCAAGATCTAAAACCAAACACAGATACTTAGGAAAAAGGAAGTCAGAGAGACATGACACTACTGTGAAACTGTGACACAGGAAGCAGGATTTGAAACTACAGAAATACAACAGAAAACCTGGTCACGTCTGCCCTCTAGTGGTGAAAGGGCTGATTACAACGGCACATCTTCACCTGTTTATGGTAAATGGCGCTCAACTGGTTTTTGAGCCCAGATTTCACATTAAGCATCATTAATTGAAACATTAATATTATTATTACTGCTGCTGCGAATTGGATAGGGTAAACAATACGGCAAATGATCAATGTCTAGTTTCTAAATACACTTCCGTTCAAAATCTTTGAATTAGTAATTTTTTTTAAAGAAAATTAATACTTTCATTCGGCAAGGATGCATTAAATTGCTCAAAAATGACTGTAAAGACATTCACAATGTTACGAAAGATTACCATTACAAACAAATGCTGTTCTTTTGAACATTCTATACAATATTGCTGTTTTACTGTATTTTTTGGATCAAATAAATACAGCATTGGTAAGCATACTTCTTTTAAAAAGATCTTGCTGACCCCAGACTTTTAAACAGTAATGTATATTGTGTGGTCCTCTATGTATGCCTAATATGGATATCGGATATATTAATGGCAAAATACCAAGTATAGACATCTGGCCTATAATGTCAAAAACAACAAAAGATATGCAAACCATTTCTTTCCTCCCTTTTAAAGGTTGATAAGTCCAAGTATGTATTTTCCTATCCTAAATGCCTGTTCACACCAAGAACGATAAATATAAAGATAACGATATTAGCGTCCACACCAGCAGACCATATAGACCGTTTATTCTAAGCGCACACTCGTCTGCCGCTTTAAATTCTTGAGCTCGTTACAGCAGGATGGATTCTGATTGGCTGTCAATGTTTTTATTGTTCATCAGCTGGAAAAAATTGTTCTGAAAGTGATTCCAATGTCTTTTCTCTGTGCCTTTATCGTTATAGCTGTGGTGTGGACTCTGCCATGCTTTAATACTGAGAACGATTTTTAGAACTATATCTTTATCGTAAAGCTGCGCAAAAAATCAAATGTGATTTTCATGCACATCTCGTCAGTAAAGCCGCTCCTGTGATTAGTAGTAAATCTCCAGCACGTGCGCTCAGATGGAGCGTAGTTCACTGACAAGCTACAGAAAACCGCGTTCAAAATCGGCAATGAATCGCCTGCGATTTTGAATGCGATTTTCTGTAGCTTGTCAATCGAATTCAGTTTTTTGCACAGCCCTACTTTATCGTTATCTTTATAGTTATCGTCCTTGGTGTGAACAGGCCTTAAAGTACAATTGAATGATCTTAACATTTTGTCCTGGCTGTCCATGACAGTGTTTGACATCAGTGCTGGTAATGGTCTTGCCTTTATAGCCTGCATGTTTACAAACTCTGAGCAGTCTGACTGTCCTTTCGGAACATAAACTGTGCTTTTCAGGCTACATCATGATGCAGTTGACAAAAACTCCACCACCAACCCACATCCTGAGCGCCACATTCATAACACCATCTGTATGATTGCAAACCTGAAGCACTTATCTGCAGAAACAGCTGAATCCCGTGCAATAAACTTCTAGACCAAACTTCTGCCAAGTCATACGATGTGGTTTACGAGCACATTAATAAAGCCAGAAAAGGCCAACTATAAACGATAATGAGTCTCCACATTCAGTCATATGTAAACAGGGCTGATTGAAGTCTTAAATTCAGTTCTAAGCTTGTTTCAAAAAAGTGTTTAAAGATAAGCAAAACATTTATATAAAAATGTGTTATCGAGAAATTGTTGTAATATTCTAAATGCCATTTTCCGCTGCAATTTCAGTAGATATTTTTTATGTTAACAAATTAAGACCTTGATCAGAATAAGGATGATGTCCTGATGAAGCATCAATGCAAAAAGTACTCTCTTTTTTAAAAGTAATAAACAAACTATGCAAATAGTGTACAGCACCATTCAAAAGTATGGGGTTAGCAAGATTTTTTTCTTTTTAAATAAATTAATATTACATATTAAAATGATGAAAAAGCTTATTTAGCAATGATGCATTACATTGACCAAAAGTGACTTTTTACAAACCTTTTTTATACATTTACAAGTTTTATTATAGATGACAATTAAATTATGTAAAGTATCATTAAATTTATTAACAATTAAAAATACATATTTTTATATATAATTGCCACTAATTAATGTAACGTTATTTTTTATTTTCTAAACAAAATAAAAACATTAAAAAAATAATAATGCATGACCTCTGTGGGTTTCTACATGTGCTGCTATAAATTTAAAATCAAACAAGTTAGAATATTGTGATATTATTTAATAACCATTACCTAGTTTGAAAAAAAGTCAATCTTTTTACGTTAATACAAAGACAGATATTATTTTTATATAGATATAGTATTATCATATTAAAAAAATCTTCTAGTTAATTTAAATACAACGGGGGCGGGGGGAGGGGGTTCGTAATACGTTATACGGCACACTTTCAAACTGCATTACACCAATCAGAACAATATTTTCTACAGCAACGAAAACTTAGTGCTAAAGGTGCTTAATTGTCATGAAAATCCTAAAGATTTTGAATCCTAAAACGGGATATTCTTTACGTGCAACAATTTCTTTTTTCCTTTTGATTTCTGGATGAAATATATATAGAGATTTCTTTGTGATTCACCCATTTACCAGCCTGAGGATATTTGCTCACCGAGAGGAAGCTTGTGTCAAAGTGCAGCAGTGTCATAAACATAAGCACCAGCAGGACTCTGCCACCCAGCTGCATGTACTGTTTCGGAGAGCTCTCTCTCATAGTGGGAACCCCAGCAAACATACTCCTGCCCTCAGAGCGCGACTCTGCAAGCAGCAGCAGCAGCCCTCCACCCAGAGCCAGATTCCTGAAACACAGGCGAGAGAAGTCAAGAACGACAAGATCAGAGCACAAAACACAGGATGATCTACTCACTCCAAGCTTAGCCTGCAAAGAACTTACCTCATCAAAAACTTTGGGTCCCAAAGAATGCTATAGGCAACAGTCTGAAACAGATAAAGCTCAGGACTGTAATTATACAGTTTAACTCAATTAGAGTCCTATCCAAAGATAAGATCTAATTACAATCTTAAAGAACACAAACAGAATGCTCTCGGTCTCACCTGTAAGGCGATGATCCCAAATAATCCGAAGCAGGCATACTGCACAAAATTCCTGCTCAGGATCAGTATACAACCACCTGTTAAACACATAAACCATTCCATATAACAATCTGAAGATGTTCCAAGTCGCCAGAGACATTTGCGTTGAACAAACTTCTTACCCAGCTGTCCGAGTAAGTTGATTAAAACAAACAGTGTGGCCAGGAAGAAGCCACATCCCCACGTCGTCTCGATATATTCTTTCTGTTCACTCCACTGGAACCACATGCGAATGCCGTCCTCCAGGAACGTGCTAATCAGACAGAGACGCGCTATGTGGGGCAGGTACTGCTTCGTCACTCGAAGGAACTAGAGATGAACGAAAAGACAAAGATATGAAAATCCTCAAACGTAGGTATATGCAGCAGCAACAGTAATGCTTGCTTCAGCAAACACAAACAACATGTAATGTCATTCTGAATGCGACTATATTTATAGCTATAATTTCTGATGAAAAAGGCACAGCTTTATGATCATGTACATGACTACAATTAGAGCACACATCCTAGGTCAGCATAAAGGACCTTGTTGAGATACACTACCGTTCAAAACGTTTGGGGTCAACTTGTGAATGTTGTACTAGTTTTGGTGTCCGAAACAAGGCCATCAGTGTCATCATCGTCTCAGCTTATTTATGGCCTAATTTTCGATGCCATTTTAGTAAGTTGATTAAACCCCAGCCAGTGACAGCTAACTTTATTGTCATTTTTTAAGTGTAGTTTTATCACACAGCAACAATATCAAAAATCACATTTTTGTTCATATAAGTCTCATTCAGCATTCCTGCCTTTTTTGACACGTAGCATGTATTCATTTAAAGAAATTAATACGTTTAATTCATAATGTTACAGATGATTTATATTTCAGATAACGCCATTTCAAACATTTTGGGCACAAAAATATTACAGCAGCACAACATTGATAATTAAGAAATTCCTTGAGCACCAAATCAACATATTAGAATGATTTCTAAAGGATCATGTGACACTGAAGAGTGGCGTAATGCAGGGCTCTACAGTGCGACCATTTCAGTCGCATTTGAATCATACTGATTTCATTTGATTGGTAACTTATTCTTATTCTACTTGTTTTTATTCTGTTGTTTTAATTAGAAATGTTAAAAAGCTTATAAATATATTTTTTAGATTTTGACAAAAGATGACATACTTTTAAAGTTAGAAAAATGCCATTACAAAAGGTAAAAACAAAATTCCCTATAAACGTTTTTTTTTTGTTTTCGTCAACTAGCATGTAAATGGGAAGGCACATTTTTTATCTGAATTTTTTATTACTGATTAGAAGGTGCTCCTAAATTTTTGACCGTGCTCCTACATTTTTTTAATTAGGAGCACAAGTGCTCCTAAAAGGAAAAGTATCCGTAGAGCCCTGTAATGAAGCTGAAAATTCAGCTTCGCATCACAAGACTCAAATACATTTTAAAAATAGAAAACAGTTATTTCAAATTGCAATAAAAAGTTCACTATTTTACTGTACTTTTAATTCAGATAAATGGGGCCCTGATGAGCATTAGAGACATATTTCAAATACATTTTTTTTAAAAAGTCAACATAAAAGAGAAGGACATTTATTAGTCTAGAAAGCTATTATAAACCCATCCAAGTGTGAATATTTTAGATTTACACAATCTTCATATTACATCCAGCCAAGCGCCGAAGCAGCTCTTCAAATGAATGCTGCTTAATTTTTAACCTCTGAGCTCCAATTACCCTTTTCCCCACATTTTCAGTCAACATCAGAGCACAGATAGCCAAAAGCACATCCATTTGACACTGATGACTCATGAGCACAAGTGTTACGTCTCCAGCATTTGAATATCACTGCGGTGTGCTAGTAATCAATCTTTTCCACTTCCTCCTGCAACAGGTGATGAACAGAAATATTCAGAGATGGATAAAGATACTGCAATTTACTCTTCCAGGAAGATCACAGGATATTATATGCTCACTGCTTAACCTGTAACATGAGCTGGCTTGTTGAATGAAAGTAAGAAAAGTAAGAATTAATAATATGCTTTTAATAGACAACGGTAAATGATAGAATTCTGTTATTTGTGATCAAAAAACGAGCAGATTGTAGGATTACTAAAATGTATATAATCTGCCTATACATGGCAGGGTTTCATAATAACTGGACACTCTAACGCAAGCTTTGACACTGGCCTCTGCTATAAGCCCCGCCCCCGGACCATCCACATCAGCACTAAGAAGAAAACGAGCCAATCAGCATTCAACAAGTACCAAGCAAGACTAAATGAATGAGAAGAGACCTCAAGGCCACTGTCTGCCTGTGTGTCAACACTTTACTCACAGTCTGAGTGCCTGGTGGTTGTTTGACTTGTTTCCAAACAGCACAAGAATATCAAAGAGTACAGATTTGGACTCGTGCTACATGTCAAAAAAAAGCAGGAATGCTGGATGAGAGTTGTATGAACAAATGTGATTTTTGATATTGTTGCTGTATGATTAAACTACAATAAAGTTAGCTGTCACTGGCTGGGGTTTAAGTTAATCAACTTACTAAAGTGACACTGAAAATTAGGCTATAAATAACTATGCTGAGATGATGATGACACTGACGGCCTTGAAAACACCAAAACTGGCACAACATTCACAGCTCCATTATACACCCACACAATGGTGACATATTTATAGTTGATTTCTACTATGAAGCCCAAATTAAGCAGAAACAACACAGCATGGAAAAGAGCCCCCCACACACATGCAACAATCGTGCATATCCTGCAACGTAAACAACATAGAAATGCATTAATGTCCGGCTGTCGATTTCCTATTGCATATGGGCTACACAATCTCATCTTTTCCTAATCAGTCATCTTAAGACGACATACCCTCTTGCTTCATCATATTAACGGATGTTTGAACGCACTGATAAAAATGATTCAAGGATAAAGTTTGCATGCTATTCAAACATTTTCGGATTCACAAAAACACAGTACATATGAATATTTGTCAAACAGTCATATATCAGTACGTTACTCGAAAGCAGCCCTAGAAAGCATAAGGTAGTTTCACTCAACTAGAATATATAAATATATGTTATATATATATATATATAATATATATTCCACACACACCCACACACATATAACTCTATTTAGCATATTCCTAACACTAGTACGTTAATTCGGTCATTCTTTCGTTCTAGTCACAAGGAATTAGGGCAAATAAACAAACCGCATTTGCAGCCAAGCAAACATGACCCGAACTATAGACGCAAACATGGACTTTCCTGAACTTAGAAAGCGTTTGTTTAGTAAAGAAGTGTGGTCTCCGTGATTTACTGTGTACGTTGGCTGGCGGGGCCTTCTGTCCTCTCACCTGATCCGCCACGTCCTCCGCGCTACTCATCAGATCATTTTGAGCCATGACACCGAAATCCGAGAGCCGATTTCCGTCTGCAGGACAACTTTACTTGTTTGTGTGCTTTTAATCGATATCTATGTCCGCTCGCAGGTGTGTTACAGGTCTCGTACTAGCCTTGCTTTGCCGTCGTCCGTGTGTGCACTGTGTACTAGCATAGATGCCATCTCCGCCCCATAATGCCCTGCAGGTCGTTCTGTCGCCCCCTGTAGGACACACATGTATCTGCATGCCACGTGTACTAATGCAGCCAGAATAGAGCAATAGCCTACTCTCAGTTTGTAATGACATACATTTTCATAGACTGTCCAATTGCTAACAAGTTTGCAAATAAATAAATAAATTGAGGGGGAAAAAATGTAACCACAATGTATGTCACCAAGTATTCAGATTGGAGTTACGAGGGAGATTCAGAATGTCCACAACCTTGTCCAAATCGTATATGGAAACATTAGTCATGTACTTGTATATTTTTATATCTATTACTGGTCTATAATAATGGGACAATGTTCTGTATGATTAAAAAAAAAAAGAAGCAAAAGAAAAATGGACACAAGGTATGTCCACTTTAACCAAGAAAAAAAAAAAAAAAAAAATTTTTCTGTGGGTTTTCTACTTTTACACATAAATTGTGGATATTAATGTTTTTGCTTCCTTTTCCCAACCGATGTTAAATGGAGGTGACTGAAACATACCTTAAATTAAGTTAATGGTATTAACAATAATGTATAATAATGAATAAGAATTAACAATTAATTACAGTTCATTTAACAACACCAACCGAGATTAATAAATGCTGTAAAAAATTGTTGTTCAGCAATTATGACTATTATTTTTATAATTATATAATAAAGCATGTAATAACAAGGAAGTTAGATTGACAATATTATGAATTTTAAAGGAATTTTATTATTTTCCTTTTTTTTTTTTTTAAAGTAGTAACTTTATGGTTTTCTTCACCGAAAACATTTGATGAACTCCTGTGAGCATGAAGATTATTTTTTTTAATTTGGTCTCTTTAAGCTCAGTTGAGTGTGTTCTCCTCTGAGTTCAACTGTGATGCATGACACAAACTGTGTGTGGATGCTGAGCTCATATTTTCTTGCTCTTCTGCGTAATGCACAGGGTCACAGGATGTCTTTTCTTTTTCACTGGACACATATTCTCTGTGCAACACCTGAACACTTGAGTTGGGCCTATTGCTTTCTTGGCAGTGTGACTGTTGGCTTGACCCTGAGCCACAGTGTGGAGTACATATTAAGTGCTTCATGACCACGGCAGGGCTCGGTGGAGCCTCAGAGTTTTTTGAGCATAGAGACTTGGATTTGTGAGGTCTTTTAGATGGCTTAAGCTTTCTCAAGTGTAAGCGCTCTCTTGAGAAATTGACGTGTGGTCTGTTGAGATCTGGTTTGGCTGCGGTCACTGGCACAGGAAGCAGTGAGCTCCAGGCCTCGAGGGTCGCTCAGCGGGCTGCTACATGACACATCACTCTCACAGTCATCCTGAGGTGCCTTTTTCTGCATCTTCAGGGCATTGTGCTTCTGAAAATCAAATACAAATCGGAGCATTTTGCATTGAATTAACTTTTCTGAACATTTTTTTTTTTGAACAGTCACTTTTTCAACAGTATCAGCCACATTACACTCAACGGATCTGATCAGTCCATCACACAGAGCTGTTCAGACATGTCAAAATTCACAATACTATCCATCAAATATTTGGAGTTATTAAAATATTAAAAATGTTTAAAAGTCTTTTATGCTCACCAAGGCATTTCTTGATCCCCCAAATGCAGCAAAAACAGTAATATTGTCAAACTATTATTATTTATTAATAAAATGATTGAAAGTTATAATTGAAAATAACCATTTCTATGTTTGACTATATATGTAAATGTAATTAATCTGTAAAGGTAAAGCTGAATTTTAAGCAGTCATTATTCCAGTCTTCATTGTCACATGATCCTTCAGAAATTATTCTAACATTCTGATTTTGTGCTCAGTTATTATCAGTTATAATTGGTGCTCAATTATTGATAATGGTTCTTATTAAATTTTTGCTGCTTAATATTTTTGTAGAATCGGTGATACATTTTTTAAGGATTCTTAAATTGAAAAAGATCAGCATTTATTTGAAATTAGAAATCTTTTGTAACATTATAAAATGTCTTTATTGTCACTTTGACCAGTTTTTACATTAATAAATAAGAAATGTTTCTTGAGCAGCAACATCAGCATATTAGAATGAGTTATGAAGGATCATGTGACAATGAAGACTGGAGTATAAGTAGTAATGATGTTGGAAATTATTACATTTAAATTATTATATTAAATTAGAAAACAAGTATTTTAAATGAAAAATATTGAACAATTTTACTTTATTTATTTATGTATTTATTTATTATGTTTTTGTAAAATCAATAAATCCAGCCTCTTGGGAGCTAAGAGATTAAAACATTAAAAACCATTAAAAAATCTTACCGACCTCAAACTTTTGAACAGTGGTGTAGGTTTAAAGAAATTGCAACAGCTGATTTCAGAGCTGCTCGCCTCTTAAATGGCAAACACATTAAGGAATAACTGTAGATACCATATATACCACTAAATTCTAATGTCAAATTCCCTCTTCTTCTTCACCTGTAAGTTCTGGAAGTGCATAAAAGATCTGCAGTGAGTTTCCCGTGCAGAAGACTCAAAGTGGTAGAATTTATGACACAGCTTACAGAGGAAACCAGCTACAGGGACCACAAAACTAGTGCCTGAGGGTCAGAAAGCAGTCAGATCAGTCAGATTAACTTACTCACAAACTATTCTTTGACAGTCTACTTTAGAGAAGTGGTTAAAGTCCAGCACTCACCATAATGTGTGTCTGGATCATATGCCTCATAATCAATCGTCTCTTCAAGAGCCATATCCGTATGAGCAGGATGCTATGAACAAAATTCAAGTAAAAAAACTCCAAAATAGACTCAAATTTAGGAAAGCACAAGATGTCATGCAACTGACCTTCTCAAACACTGCAATCTCTTCTTAATTTCTATCCTCCTCATAATCATCTTCCCCTTCGAAGCAGCCAACAGCATCCACAGTTATGAGCTCCTCCATAACCTCTGGGCCACCCTCATTTCTTAACTGAAATGTTGAAAGAAATACGTTTTATTAATGTCATTTCATGCATTTTGCATTAAAATGTCTACGAAAAACCCATACAAACCTCCTCAACCCTCTGTTTGTGCTCAGGAGACTTCATATGCTCAACAAACTTGCGAGGAGTTCTAAAGTGGCGCTCACACAGGGTACAGAAAGGTCTTGAGGACACTTTTGCCATCTAATGAGGAGACAAGACATAGCATTTTCATATAGTTAGTGGTTAAAACGCTGCTCCTCAAGTACATGTGGATATTTCTGTGGTGATTAGATTTGGTGGTATTTTTGTTAACGTTGAGATCACCTTGTGTTTCTTAGTTCGTCTGTGCTTGATGAGGTCACCAGACAAATGACACTGGCAGTTTGGACACCATCGCTGATGACCCATCCTCCTCTCTCTGTTACAGAGCAAAAAACGGCTGTGTTCTAAATGCAGTGTTGTGTTGTCATTTTCTTTTAACAATATGCAATGATGGAATACTTAATATTTAATTTTTTAAAAATGTGAGTTACATACACTACCTACATGCACTACACTAACAAATTACTGTAGATTTGGGGTTTTATTCAGCAAGGATGCATTAAAATCATCAAAGGTGACTGTAAAGACCTTTACATTGTTACAAAAACATCTGTCAAATAAATGCTGTTCTTTTGAACTTTCTATTCATCGAAGAATCCTGAAAAATGTGTCACAGTTTCCCCAAAAGTATTAGAAAGTACAAATGTTTTCAACATTGATAATATGGCAAAACTGATGTTGTCTATGACATTTGACTGTGAAAATATGCAGTTTAATCAACAGCCTAAATTGTGTAAGTGCCTGCTGTGATTCAGTTGACTATAGAAATTAATAAAAAAGTGTTTTCAATTTACTTATTTTATTTTATGACTTATTTTTTTTAGCTTGTTATTACTCAAAAAAATAAGTTATGGTAGTATAAAAATAATTTATATTATAAAACATATCAAACAAAACAAGAAAATAAAGGTGCTATGAAATTATTTTGCCACTTTTTACTTGATACACCAGTTTATGAGTCATTTTAAATCAAAGTTTTAAAAAGTTATGTAACTGGTTTTCCAAAAATGTACGAAACCAACATGAACACAAAGATTAGAGAATTGATTTAAACTAGATTTTTTAAAATTTCCTTCCTTATCTTGGGTATCTCAGACCGTCACTGACTCAAAACCATTCTGACAGTGCTACAGTGTTTGTTTGTACGTCTTCGAAGGGACGGGGGGGGGGGGGGGGGGGGGACGGTTAAACCGAGGTCCTGACTCTCTGTGGTCATTAAAAATCCCATGGCACTTCTTGTAAAGAGTAGGGGTGTAACCCCAGTGTCCTGGCCAAAACTGCCCCCCTGGCCTGTGTCAATCATGGCCTAATAAATATCCCCCATCCAATGGATTGGCTTCTATGACTTTCTATCCTCTCCACCTGTAGTGGGTGTGTGCTGAGCGCAAACTGGCGACGTTGTCCTGGGGCGCCGTGCATATCCAAAGGGATGCTGCCACTGGTGATGGTTGAGGAGAGACCCCCCCCCACATGATTGTAAAGCGCTTTGGGTGTACAACAATACACAATAAAGTGCTATATAAATGCATCATTCATTCATTCATTCATTCATTCATTCATTCATTCATTCATTCATTCATAACTAGGTTAAATGTACACACTACACCTCTAAAGAGTGGAAAGCATCACTTACCTGTTTGTGCCCTGCAGGGACTCCTGGGCTTGTGGTAACAGTGTGGCCAGACAGGTGTTGCACAGACGCTTGATTTCCATCATACGCTGCTGGTGATCTAAACTCATCATGTGAGTCTGGAAGCCCTGCAGAGGTCAAACACTTCACTGAACACCATGATCAACCGACTCATCACCTCGTTAACGTATAGTAAAATCTCACTTGCTGGTCAGGACAGGTGACGTTACAAATATTGCAGGTGAATTTGACTGTGTGTTTGCTTCTCTCTTTCTCGCCCTCACGGCCTGCACCTGCTGCCATCTCTTCAGGTGAAGTGCTGAAGGCTCGACTCTCACTGCTATGCTGGATGGTCACCTTCAGAGACATACCAACACCCTGCACCTGAACGACACAGCTCTTGTTAAACAAGTATTCCAGGTTCAATACAATATAAACTCCTGCTGATTAAGTTCAGGTGTAGTTCTTTTTAAAGTGGATAATGTCTTGTTATGATATAACTCCTATGGGTAAACAGTGTTTTACAGATACAGTTACACCAGAAGCTAAAAGACTGGACAAAGCTTTACACAGACAAGGTTGGTAAGCGATTCTATAACACCTATAGCCTTATGCTAACACATACACTACCATTTAAAAGTCTGGGGTCAAATTAATATTTTTATTCAGCAAGGATGCATTAAATAGATAAGAAAAAGTATATTTCAAAGAAATGCTTTCCTTTTGAACTTCCCAGAAAAAAATATCCCTAACTGTTCCAACAAAAATATTAAGAGCAGCACAACTCTGTTTTTAACATTGTTGATAATAATAAATGTTTCTTGAGCAAATCAGCATATATGAATGATTTCTGAAGAATCATGTGACACTGAATGACTGCTGGAAATTCAGCTCTGCCATCACAGAAATAATTAATTAATTAAAATTTATTTATTTTTTAATAGAAAACAGTTGTTTTAAATTATAATAATATTTCACAATATTACTGTTTTACTGTATTTTGAGCAAATAAATGCAGCCTTGGTGAGGATAAGGGACTTCTTTCAAAAACATTAAAAAAATCTTACTGACCTCGAAAGTTTGAATGGTAGTGTATAATGTTTCTTGAGCAGCACAACATAACATACATGTTACATGTTACTTTTCTGAGGGTCCCTGGAAAGTATTAAGTGTCAAATTATTATTTAAAACTGATGTACTGATGTTATTGGGAATGTTACTGATGCTGGGAGACTTCACCTCTGCTGCTCTGTTCTGATCCACACGGTCTTCTTCAAGCTGTGCAGTGCCGTTATCATCCTCTGCATCATTTAGAAGGGAAATAAAAGCAACTTCAACATTTCAACAACACAAGGGTACATAATATGTTAAATTTGCAGATCTAGAGTTTGACAGCAGCATAGTAATTCAAAAGTAAACACAGAGTGTGACATTTTCTCAGTCGACGTGTAGTTTGCCTGAGGCTAAAGAGACAAACACAGAATGCCGTACAGTCACAAAATACCTTCATGGTCTCAAATGTTTGCTGAGATTGCTTTTGGTGGCTGCTGCATCTTATCTCCATTTGCAGACTCTTCCTCCAGTTCATTCGGTCTGTCCAAATGAATTCTTGTGAGAATGTCACATGAAACACAAACACTGCACTGATTCATTTCAGTCTGTCTGCTTTAAAATTCTATTTATTGACGATTACCTCTGAGCTCTGTGTTTTCTTCAAAGAAGGCTCTCCTTGTTCTGGGACTGAAGAATGAATTTGTCCAACAGTACCTTTGGGATCATTTAGTGTATGAGAAGGAACACACAATTTGTGCATTGAGAATCTTTACATATAATTTGACAAAACATTTTATAATGAATATAAAACTAGTTAATAGTCTAGTTTAAGTGTAGAAGCATCTCCTCAAGTGTTTAATGTGTACTCACCTATTTTTCCCATGTCTCCGTATTTGTTTTTCTCGTTTGTTGATTACATTTCTCAGCTGTGTTTAGCACATTCTCTTTCTTTCTGCACTGAATTCTTCTTAAATAAAAGAAAGAAAGAAAGAAATAAAGAAAAAAAGTGAAACATGCAATGCTTCATCTCAATTGACACAAATAAACAATCAACAGACAAAAATCCTTAATTATAAAACATTGTGTTCTTATTACTGCTTTATCAGCAATAATAAGAACATAACGTAAAAGGCATTTAAAACAAATTCAAGATACAATTTAAAAACAAAGATTTGATCTGCTTCAATGCAAATTTAACTTGCTTTGATGCAAAATTTCACTCACATTGATACAAAAAATACAAGCCATGTGATCATACAAATTTTATTTGCAGTAATACGATGATATATAGACCTTAGTCAGGGAGGCGGCATGTTTAATTTTTGACATGAACAAAAACGAAGCTGTGAAGGACAGATTTACAGAAAAAATGTAATTAAGTGTAAAAAAAATCTTGTCAGACATAGTTAGAACAAGAACCATTAGATGGCATTAAAGGAACACTCCACTATTTTTGAAAATAGGCTCATTTTCCAACTCACTTAGAGTTAAACAGTTGAGTTTTACCGTTTTCGAATCCATTCAGCCAATATCCTGGTCTGGCGTAGCACTTTTAGCTGTAGCTTAGCATAGATCATTGAATCTGATTAGACCGTTAGCATCTCGCTCAAAAATGACCAAAGAGCTTCGATATTTTTCACATCGTGTACTAAGACCGATGGAAAATGAAAAAGTTGCAAGTTTCTAGGTCCCGATAGGCTAGAACTATCCTCTCATTCGGTCGTAATGATATTACGCGCGCCTGAAAATAGTCCCAGCTAGAGTACAACTTCCAATAAGTTTTTCGGAGCTGTGTAATAATCATTGGCCCCTGCGGCCCATGTGGTTATACGGGCAAGTAAGTTCCGTGATATTATGTGGAATAGAGTAAGTTCTTAGCCATATCGGTCGAGAAAATCGCAACTTTGGTTTGACATGTTTCCGTGGTCTTAGTACACGATTACTACAGAAAGAGTCAGTTTTAATAGGAAACAATATCGAAATCTTTGGTCATTTTGAGCGAGATGTATAATGGTCTAATCAGATTCATGCTCTATGTAAGCTAAGGCTAAAAGTGCTACCGCCACAGACCGGAAATCGGCCTGAATGGATTCTAAACTGGATTTAAAACTCCACGTTTAACTCTAGGGTGTGGGAGTGGGAAAATAGCTATTCAAAAATAGTGGAGTGTTCCTTTAAAAAAACTCCATTCAAGGATCACAGGTCCCCCCCCCCCAAAAAACATCAGGAATAACGGTGTATTTTAAATCTTTGGCCACTATCATTTGCACAATAGTTTACCCTTTGTCAGCAAGGAAGGTGTGTCATTTAAAATACAATAAAATTTAGTATGATCACCTGTGTTGTTTAATTTTTACATAAATATATCTGTTACACTGAATGATGATGGAACATTATTTCACCCTTATTTTGACAGTTTACTTTCACAAAAGTTACTTGAAACATCAAAGCAGACACTTGCATTTAATATGCTTTCTATGTATATAAAATCACTTTTATAAATGTAATTTGATGCAGACACCAAAATGTGATGTCTCTTCTTTGACCCCCATACAATGGAAGTCAATGTAACCAAAACTGTTTGGTTAACAACATTCTTCAGCATATCTTCTTTTGTGTTTAGCTGGAAGCATACAGCATACATTAAAATGTACGAAAAACCTCACCTTTAGATATGAAAACAAGCCTCACTCCATCAGTGTTTATGGTAGATGACCCTTCCTCTGGTGCTGTGGTGTGGAGGTTACGGACAGTTAACACTAGTGTGCCATCAACAAGCTCGGAAGAAGAATTCCTTTATCAAGAAAATTGCCTTTTGCTTACTCAAAAATACTGAACACCTCTGTGCAATAAAAGCCATCAGAGAGTATTATGTCAGGGATAATGCACAGTCAGCAGGTCACTATCACAATAAACCCCAACATGTAACATTTAGTTAATCCTTTAATATGTTTTGTATGTTGCAAGCTACATAAGGACTAAAACAGTTGTTCAATTTGGTACTACCTTTTTAAAAATACATTACTTATTCATTTGATGCTTCTATTAAACATTAGTATCCATTAGTACATTATTCATGTTACACATAAGGACTACTTAGCCAACAAAAATACTAATGCTAACGTTCCCATTAAGTTATGAAAATGTTTCAGAATTTTCTCTGAAAATAAAGGACTAAAGTTTTGGGAAGTTTGATTTGTTTTATACAAGAACAATTAACACAAAATTTGAATGAAGAACGCTCATCTAATTATGTTGTGCGCCCCCAGTGGCTGGTGAAGGTAATGCAGCATTCAGCGCTCACCACCGCATCGCTCCAGCAGCTTCTCAGCAGCTTCTCAGCAGCAGCAGCAGCAGCAGATCTCATAGCGGTGGTGAAAGGGCAGGGCGCAGCACGTATGGAGGAGGATTCGCCAAGGTGCCTGGAAAATTGAAGGAAACGCTGCAGTGGACAGCTTTGAGATATTTCGGGGCCTGCCAATCAGGGCTCCGTCAGGGTCAATTACATCGGGTTTTCATTCACTCTGAAATAGAGCCGATTATTTATCCCACATGATGGGCAATCGGGGAATGGAGGACTTGATTCCTCTGGTGAACAGACTGCAGGACGCCTTCTCTGCCATCGGACAAAATGCCAACCTGGCCCTTCCTCAGATCGCAGTGGTCGGCGGTCAGAGTGCTGGGAAGAGCTCGGTATTGGAGAACTTCGTTTGGGAAGTAAGTGACTGATGATATTGACGGTCAGCATCACTCTACATGCGTCGTGGCATCCAGCATTTCTGTATTGCTCTTCTGCACTGGACACAAGCATATTCAGTAATCACTTATAATGCATGCGTACCAAAACCAATGTTTATTTATTGTGATATCGAGTTAGTTATTCATGGCAACGATGAGCTCATAAATCAGGTGAATTTATTATGCACTGTCCCTTAATTGACAAAATAAAGCTATTTTACCATGAATTAATTAATGCGGGACATGCAGCCCACAAACCTTGCTTCGGTCTCTCGACATGTGGCCGGTGTTGTGCCCAATTCACCGGTACTAGCGAGCTGCCAACCTACACCAGCATTTTTGGGCATCATAGCCGCGAGCGAGCTTTATGAATTAGGAAGAAAAAGGTTCTTTATGTGAAATATTGTGTGATATATTTTTAATTTACAGACTAGACTAGCTAATCACGTATATATATATATAATTTATTTCTGCAATGGTAAAGCTGTATTTTCAGCAGCCACTACTCCAGTCCTCAGTGAGTAAGCTGTTGATAAGCTCTACATCACCTTATTTGATTCTTGCCGTTTTATTGCACATATTTTATCCAATATATTCCTGTACTCCTGTCCAGGGTTAATAAGTTACCCTCCTTTCTTTAACAGATCATTGTTTTGTGTCTGCTCATAGCAGTGAGCTTTGCTTGTTTCAGGACAGGACAGTTCTTCAAAATCTGTCTTTCAAAGGTGGTCTTGATTTGGCTATGATTATATGAACCAGTGGCCAACACTTTACTGTAGAGACACTGATCTTTAAATGAATGATTTATATATAACTTTTGTTAATATATAATTTTGAATGGTAGTGCACATCCATAGCAGAATTTGCTTGTGTACGACCAACATTACGCTTAGTTATGAAAAATGGAATGGAATGAAATTTCAGTTTAAGCAAGAGTTGCTCTGTCTTAGAGAACATAGAAATGAAACATATATATACTATATATAGATATATATATATATATATATATATATAGATATATCTATATATATAATAACATACAATTCAAATTTTTCATCATGTATTTAACCTAATGTGTTTCCAAACCTGTATGACTTCTTTCCATGTACACAAAAGGCAAAATGATAGCCTCAGTCAACATTCACTTTCATTGCATGAACAAAAGATGTAATCAAATACGAGTTTGGAACAACATGAGGGTGAGTAAATGATGACAGAATTTTCATTTTGGGTGACCTAACCAATTAAAGGATTAAATTGTCCCAATAATATTGGTTTCAACTTATGCACGAAATTCTATTAGCATTCCTTCAGGATTCTGACTATACACATAATACTCACATAGTGAGTATATGAGAGAAATTGTAGAGTAAGCAATTAATTCAGCTCCATTTAAACTTTGTTTAAACTTTGTTTCCTACTTAAAAGTAAATTCTTAAAAGAAATTTAAGATTAAAGTAAGAACATCTATCATTGACTTGGCATTTGTTAGAATGTTCACATTTCAAAATACGAGTAATTGTCATTGTAATATATGCATTTATAATAATTGTAATAATGCATTTTTTAAAATGCATATTTTCTTAAATTTATTTCATGGTGAATTGTACAGCTGATAGAAAATAACATGTATTCTAAGTGTCATGACAACAACAAAGCATCTCTGATGCTTAAACTACTAACACTGCCCCTTTGCAAGTGGTGTTATTTGTTTCAGGAAATTCAAATCTAATTATCTTATTAGGTCTCTGATGAGGAAAACAGCTTAAACCAACCTAATGTGTTTTGCTAATCTTGCGGGCCATCGAACTCTTCAATCTGGTCTGGTTTGATAGCTTTAGGCACTTGTAAGTATCTCAGGCTGGTAGACCAGCTGCACACTTGTGGAGAGACCAAATAAGACCAGCAAACCACGTTAGGCTGGTTTAAGCTTGTATCTCCATCAGGGATGTTTGTTTTATGGGTCAAAAGGAACCCAGTGTTTGTATTTGACTCAAAACATGCATATATCCTCATCATTGGCAGGTTGCTATTAAGTCTAGCTCGTAACTTTGTGACGTTCGTCACTGCCACGTAGACCTTCATTGTTATTCAGCAGGGCCTTCTTTCAGTGTTGTTGGTCATGCTACACTGTGAGCTCTGTGGACACTAAAGAGTCTGTCAAGCTTGTCAGCCACAAACAGATCCACTGACTGGCAGTACAATGCTCACAGCTGTTACAAGGACTAGGCCTGTCGCAATACTCAATATATCGACTTATCGCTCAATATATGAACATGACCTCAATAAATTTTGATGACGCAATATATCGCCCATTATATTTACTTAAAAATTAATGTCACCATGTTTTGTACACTCCACTTGCGCCTGTGTCTTTTGCAACTTCTCGTACAAAAGGTGGTGTAGTCACGAGGTGCTAGTTCAAATAAAAAAAAAAATGCTTCTAAAAAAAAAGTTTCATCTGCAGATATGGCCTTGTATAGGGAGCTGTGCCTTTGTGCGTACGGACATCTGACTGCTAAGTAGTGATTGTGTTTTTTAGCAATAGTGTGCACCCTTAATTTACAGAGAAAAGAAGGTTGGGGAAAAATCTGTAGATGGAAAAATCTTCATACAAGTTCTTTGTGAATTTAAATTTTTTCTATTTGTTACTTTTTGTTAGAAAATGTTTATTTAATATTATTCAGGTTTTTTAAGGTATCTAATATTTTGATACTTAATTTCCATGATCTAGATATTCTTAAAAATAATTTTTTTTTTGTCATTTGGAAGTGTGTAGGCCTTAAATTATTATGCTGTTACATAATGATTATATATTCAGTGGCATAAAATGGTCTTAAAATGACAATAATATGCTTTATCGCATTTATTTCTGGGGCAATATATCGCACAACAAAACGTTGTTATCGTGACAGGTCTAAAAAGGAAAGACTTCACAATGCTGTACGAGGCCCACTGTTTGGCCCATGAAATGTGGGTGTGTTTTCCCTTGCTGATTTAACAGTTTTCACCAATTGGTAATTACTACATATATGGCCATTTGAAAGGGACAGTTCCACCCGAAAATCATTTTATTGATGCAGACATTAAATTTTTGGGTGAAGATCCTTTTTTAAATATAATTTACTCACCCTTCGGCTTGTTTTAAAACATTTGAAAGCGAGATATTGGAGAGATTTCAAAGGTTGAGCATGATATGAGAGTGAAAAGAAGTGATATTTTAAGGAATATTCACCTATAAATGAAATATTCGGTCATCATCATTAGCCTTAAGTTCTTTGAACAATGTGTGTAACCAAAGGCGCCCACATTGAGTAAATAGGTCTCCACTGAACTGCCATTATTATGGAAAAAAAAAAAAAAAAAATACTTATGGAAGTCGATGGTGGACCAGAAAACTATGGGTTACCCCCCAAATAGTCTTTAAAATATATTTTTTTGTGAAGAAATTCATGCATATTTGAAAAACTTGAGGGTAGAATGATGACAGAATGTGGGATTTTGATGGAACTGTCCCATTAAGAAAGAAAAATGGCATTATGATTATATATATATATATATATATAGTATACTGTATATATATAGTTGGTTCCACTTGTTTTTGGACCCATAATTTGTACGGACAAAACAGTTGAAAAATTCGTTAAAATATCTTAGCTGATGTTTCTTTCATACTTAAATAATTTCCATGGCATGCTGACAAACTGTTCTTTGGACTTGTGAATCAGCTGAACGAACATGAGCTCATCCACGCTGACCATTATGGTTTATTAGACAGATGTCATTGTGAATGAGACATGGCCTTTAAAACGGAGGCACATGCTGATGTGGCCTATCACCATGATGACGTGACAATTAATTACATGTTGGTGCAGTCCGGCAGAAAGCAGCAGGATATCACAGCTGCTGTATGAATATCATTAAACAGCCTGCAAGAGCAGATAAGACACAGTGTGTGTGTGTCAATAAATGGGAAGTGCAGCATTAAGCTGGTCATGGGTATTTGGAAATGTTTGGTTCCAGCCTTTTTTGTTTTTAAATAGAGCACAACAGTGCTTTTTTTTTGCAGCAGTCATGGGTCCTGGTTTTTTTTTCTATTCACTTTCTCAATAGAGATTTAAATAAATAGTTGTATAAATATCCTCAATAAAGAGTTCTGTTGTTTGAAAAATATTACCAATCCCCAAACTCTGGAATGGTAATGTATGCTTTACTTACCTATTCTACATGTCCACAATTTTATGCACTGTGATTGTATTATGAAAAATATGGATAAAAAAATGTTGTGCCCTATTCAAGTAGTGTAAAGATCTACTGCAGATAACTAACTCTTGTATAGGGACAGCAAGCCGTAGTTGTTATGACAAACAGTGAAGAAAGACTAGATTTTTGGTGCTTTTCTATAAATAAAAAAAATTGTCAGAAGTATTTTCCCAGTAGTTGTCTGTTCTAGACCCTTTTCAATGTAAATAAATATGTAAGGTATGAAGTACCGCTATATGTAGGCTTTCCTTATATCCTGCAAAATATGGACTGTGTGGATGGATATCAAATGACAACTACTGAAACTAATTAATTCACAGCAGTCCTAAAATTAAAAAGAAGTCTATGGCCTAATTTATTAATCAAACAAATTGGAGATTTAAAGAGGATGATAAGAGATGCTGATTATTTGAGAACCTATTATGATAAGATATCTGTATATAATCATCATAATTGCTTTATTATGTTAGCACAGTCAATATGAATGACATAACTGCACTGTAAAAATAATGTAAATTATATTAGCTACCTAAAGAAAGAGAGATTAGAGGCTATTTTAAACCATCCAGTCTTTGAAATCCGTAAAGGTGGTCAGTAGTGAAATGCAATTACATGTTTGTTTGTTTTTTTATTCTAAACATATCCACTAATGTTGGAAGCATTTCTGCCAAATGGCCAGAATTCATACAGCACACTCTCACACTCCTTAGAGTGCTCGTTCTTCAACCCTATATCTCCAAATCCCATTACTAAGAAAGGCCTAGTTGCAAATATACAATTGAACTAATGCTACTAAAGTCTAGAACAAGCACAAAAATGTGTTATGCAATCAATTGCCAGAGCAGCACTAGCACTGACATGTTTTTAATTAAGTCAGTACATCTGTTTTTCAGAATGAGCTGTTTTAGTGTGAACAAACAGAGCCATCATTAGAGTTTTTATTCACAGTATTTAAATGTATTACCTTTTTTTTTGACTTGTAAAAGCAGTTTTAAACATAGCAGCATGACTTTATAAAATTATTAAACATTTTAGCATTGCTTATTTATTCTTCAGGTTTTAAAAAAAGAAAATGTACATGTCTATATGTAATATTTGTATGCTAGATATTCACTTTGACATACTTTGCATATAAAAACAGATGCGATTCAATGAGTGCTGCCTCATGTTCTTTTTAGGGATTTTCTGCCTCGTGGCTCTGGTATTGTCACTCGGCGTCCCCTAGTGCTGCAGATCATCAACTGCATACTGGTAAATACCGTGCTTGCCTTAGTTTTTAAATGCATGATTTTAAGGAATAGGTCACACAGAAATTACATTTTGCTGAAAATTTACTCAGGCCATCCAAGATATAGATGAGTTTGTTTATTCATCAGAAAAGATTTGGAGGAATTTAGCATTACATCACTTGCTCACCAATGTATCCTCTGCAGTGAATGGGTGCCGTCAGAATGAGAGTCAAAACAGCTGATAAAAAAACATCACAAAAATCCATAAGACTCCAGTCCATTAATTCACATCTTGTGAAGTGAACAGCTATGTGTTTGTTCCAATTTCCAGCAAACCTTTATTTTTGGGTGAAGTATTCCTTTAAGGCAAAACTAAAAAGCAGTTTTGTAAAATGGTCTTTTCTAATTGCTTATTTCCAGAATATGCTGAGTTTTTTCAATGCAAAGGGAAGAAGTTTACAGATTTTGATGAGGTTCGTCAGGAGATTGAGGCAGAAACAGATCGCCTCACTGGCCAAAACAAAGGCATTTCACCAGTCCCTCTCAGTTTGCATGTCTATTCGCCTCATGGTACTTACATTCACACACATACAGAGGGAGTTATTTAACCATTTAACCAGATCTAAATATTCTGTTGCGTATAAGCATGCATTGTGAAATATCACATATAATCGTGTCACCCCTTGTTTTCATTACCAGTTTTGAATCTCACCCTTGTGGACTTGCCTGGAATGACCAAAGTGCCGGTAGGTGACCAGACATCTGACGTTGAGTTTCAGATCAGGGATATGCTAATGCAGTTTGTGACTAAGGAGAACTGCTTGTTGCTGGCTGTGTCTCTGCCCAACTCTGACCTGGCCAACTCAGATGCCCTCAAGATTGCCAAGGAGGTGGACCCTCAGGGTGGGTTATCATCCAGCAATGACTAAAAACATGTTCTAAAATAATTGCCTATTTGCAGACATACCTTGATGAGAGATTTGTAAAAACTTTATCTGATCATGCATCAATGTGTGAGTGTTTTTCTAAGTAGGTTTGAGAACTATAGGTGTGATCACTAAATTGGATCTAATGGATGAAGGAACTGATGCGCGTGACATCCTGGAGAACAAGCTTCTTCCTTTACGTAGAGGTAAAGTCAGAGTACAAAGAGAAAGCTTCATACTCTTTCCACATAAATAGAGGGTGGTCATGAAAAATTTGTAAATAACAATGAACATTCCTAGGCCTGAAAGAGTGTAGAGAATATTATTATTTTTTTTATTTATGCTCTAAATAGTCATTAGTCATTAGATGCAAAATCCCTGTGAATTGGAAAAATATATTTTTTTAATTAAATAATTATTTACCAATTCTCAGTTAATAGGTCTGTACATAGGTAAATATCATCTGCCACTAATGTTCTGATTCAAAGGAATTAAATAAATGCATGATTTAAAAGGGCTTTAAGGGACAATAGAATAATACTAATAAAAAAATAGTAAAATAACCATTTTATTGTAACTGTTTTATTTTTTTGCAAATAATATTTTTATTTTATTTTTATTCATTCACAGTCTACACACAGTCACTCTTATGCCTAATATGCTGAAAATGACTCTTGTCATTGTTTCTTGTTTTGTCACACTCAGTTACAAACTGAATTAATTGAATCACATAAATTATACATTTAAAAAATGTTGACAACATTACAGAGTACAGCAGAGCAGCATTAAAGGGGTCATGAACTACATTAAAAAAAAATTTTTTTTTTAGGATGTTCTCTAAAGTTTTACTCATAACTTTAGTGCAATTTTACATAAAAAAACCCATAAATTAGAAGTAACAGGCTATTTTCTATCCTGTTTTTGAGCCTCTCTGCAATACGGTCTGTTTTTATAGGCTGGGCGCATTCAAGACTCGCAAGTAAACGCCGACTGCTGTGATTGGCTAACAGTTTCGCTTATTAAAATAACAGATGGACTCTGTTGTGACGTACTCTGAAAACAACATGGGTCAAATGCGTTAAAACCTTATAAATACTCAGTATTGTTACGGGGCTGACAAGACGTGAGACGTGCGGATCCATTTGCAAAGCTTTATTGTGGAGAAGACAGAGACGTGATCATACAGCAGGCATGGGTCAGATGAGGGCAAACAGGTATATGGTGGGCAAAACACAAGAATAGTCCTAGGGTTAGCACAGGTCGACGATCGGCAGACAGAATCAAAAGGGGCAAGACAAAAGGGGTGAATCCAGGGAACCAGGCGAAGATCAGAAACCGGGAAGGCTAAGGCTAAGGCTAAGGCAAATGACTAGGGCTAAGGCAAATGACTAGGGCTAAGACAAATGGCTAAGGCTAAGGCTAATGACTAGGGCTAAGGCTAAGGCTAAGGCAAACGACTAGGGCTAAGACTAAGGCTAAGAAAATGACAAGGGCTCCGTAAAGTAGCTATCTCTAGGGGAGTGATAAATGCTGAAACAATACTCGGCAGAGGGAAGGGATCAGAGTGAGTGTTAAATAGTGAGGGAGTGATATGAAACAGCTGGGTGCAATCAGTGTAAACAGGTGTGTGCAATTCGTGCTGAGTGCAATCAGTGCAATGCATGATGGGAAATGTAGTCCGGGGTGCTATGCAACAGTTTGTGTGGTGCGAGAGTCAATGAAAAGGAAAGTTCATGGACCGGATTCGTGACAGAGCCCCCCCCCCCAAGGAGCGGCTTCCAGACGCTCAAAACCCCTTTACGATTCCGGAGGGCGGGGGCGGGCGGTGGAGTGGAGGCGGAACAGGGGGAGGGACGGAGGGCCAGGTCCAAGGATAGGAGAGACCAGGGACTGAGGCAGAACCGGCGGAGCTGAGGACCACCACAGCAGAGCAGACGGGACCAAAGATCCCCACGGCGGAGCAGAAGACCACCAGAACCAGACAGTAGACCACCACGGCAGAGCAGAGAACCACCACGGCGGAGCAGAGGACCACCAGAACCAGACAGTAGACCACCACGGCGGAGCAGAGGACCACCACGGCGGAGAAGAGGACCACCACGGCGGAGCAGAAGACAACGAGGCAGACAGTAGACCACCACGGCGGAGCGGAGGACCACCACGGCAGAGCGGAGGACCACCACGGCAAGCAGAGGACCACCAGAGCCAGACAGTAGACCACCACGGCGGAGCAGAGGACCCCCACGGCGGAGCGGAGGGCCACCATGGCGGAGCAGAGGACCACCAGAGCCAGACAGACCACCACGGCGGAGCAGAAGGAGCAGAAAACCCCCTTGGTGAACCACACCGATCAGGAGACCATGGCAGAGACTGTAACAACGAGAGAGCAGAGACAGACAACAGAGACAGAACATTGGGGTTGATAGACAAGACTGAGCATTCAGGGGCAACCTCCCAGGCAGACACAACGCACACAAAGAATTCACAAACGGCCTACAAAGCCAGGACAGGACAGGATGAGGACTCCCCAACGGCCTCTATAGCTGTGACAGGACAAACAGGGAGTTCACAGAAGACCTCCATAGCTGTGACAGGACAGGCAAAGAGCTCACAAACGGCCTCCATAGCTGTGACAGGACGAGCAGGGAGCTCGCAAACGGCCTCCATAGCTGTGACAGGACGAGCAGGGAGCTCGCAAACGGCCTCTATAGCTGTGACAGGACGAGCAGGGAGCTCGCAAACGGCCTCTATAGCTGTGACAGGACGAGCAGGGAGCTCGCAAACGGCCTCTATAGCTGTGACAGGACGAGCAGGTGAGTTAGCAAACGGCCTCTATAGCTGTGAACCCCCCCCCCCCCCCCCCCCCCTGGACGAGCAGGAGTTTGCAAACAGTCTCCTTAGCCGTGACAGGATAGACAAAGAGTTCATAGGCGGCCTCCTTGGCCGTGACAGGATAGACAGAGAGTTCATAGGCGGCCTCCTTGGCCGGAACAGGACAAGCAGAGAGTTCATAGACTGCCTCCTTGGCCGGAACAGGACAGGCAGAGAGTTCATAGCCGGCCTCCTTGGCCGGAACAGGACAGGCAGGAAGTTCATAGACGGCCTCCTTGGCCGGAACAGGACAGGCAGGAAGTTCATAGACGGCCTCCTTGGCCGGAACAAGACAGACAGAGAGTTCATAGACTGCCTCCTTGGCAGGAACAGAACAGGCAGAGAATCCACAGGCGGCCTCCTTGGCCGGAACAAGACAGACAGAAAGTTCATAGGCGGCCTCCTTGGCCGGAACAGGACAGGCAGGAAGTTCGTTGCTGGGCGCCACCACCACGCAAGGAACTGAGACAAGTGTCGCCATCTCGGGAGGTTCTGCAACCTGCGCCGCCACCTCTGAAGAGACTTCAGTGGACACCATGGCCTCTGGGAGCACGGCAGTTGACACCGCTACCTCGGGAGGTTCTGCAGCATAAGCCGCCACCTCTGGAGATGTTGTAGCTGGTGCCGCTACCTCTAGCAAATCGGCAGTGGAGTACGCGGCCCAGACACACCATAAAGCAACCCCCCATATGGGGAGTGCAGCAGACAGGGGGATGAGTTCAGGAACAGGAGGGCTAAAGAGAGTGGGTTTGGGGATACCAGCTGCGACTGCTGACACCAGCGGTGGATCCTCCACACTGGATGCCAGTCTGGGATAAAGACTGGACCAACCCCGACATCTGGACGAACAGCTGAGACGTGATGAGGCTCTGGACGAACAGCTGAGACGTGACGTGGCTCTGGACGAACAGCTGGGACTGTACTGGACTCTAGAAGGTCAGCTGTGATGTGACGAGGCTCTGGATGAACAGTTGAGATGTGGACGTGGCTCTGGAAGAACAGCTGAGACGTGACGAGGCTCTGGACGAACAGCTGAGACGTGACGAGGCTCTGGACGAACAGCTGAGACGTGACGAGACTCATGAAGATCAGTCGTGACTTGACCTGACTCATGAAGATCAGCCGTGACTTGACTTGACTCATGAAGATCAGCTGTGACTTGACCTGACTCATGAAGATCAGTCGTGACTTGACCTGACTCATGAAGATCAGCCGTGACTTGACTTGACTCATGAAGATCAGCCGTGACTTGACTGAACTCAGGAAGATCAGCCGTGGCCTGACTAGACTCAGGAAGATCAGCCGTGGCCTGACTAGACTCAGGAAGAACAACCGTGGCCTGACTAGACTCAGGAAGAACAACCGTGGCCTGACTAGACTCAGGAAGAACAACTGTGGCCTGACTAGACTCAGGAAGAACAACTGTGGCTTGACTAGACTCAGGAAGAACAACTGTGGCTTGACTAGACTCAGGAAGAACAACCGTGGCCTGACTAGACTCAGGAAGAACAACCGTGGCCTGACTAGACTCAGGAAGAACAACCGTGGCCTGACTAGACTCAGGAAGATCAGCCGTGGCTGACTAGCCTCAGGAAGAACAACTGTGGCTTGACAAGACTCAGGAACCGCACACCACCACCATGCTGGCCACCCCACCCCTGCACCCCCTAGCCCCTCCCCAGGCAAGAAAACTGTGGCCTGACTAGACAGGACGACGCAAATGTGGCTGACTAGGACTCAGTGGAAGAACAACTGTGGCTGACTAGACTCAGGACGAAAAACTGGGCCTGAATAGACTCAGGAAGAAACTGTGGCCATGACTAGACTCAGGAAGAACCCCCCCCCCCCCCCCACTGGGCTGACTAGACTCAGAAGAACAACTGTGGCTGACTAGATGAGGTTGTGTCCGCCATCTTGTGATCAGGCTCCGCAACTGCCGCCATTTTGTGAGCTTGCTCTGGTTCAGCCATCACCTCAGTCATAGACATGGTGTCGCTTCCTTCCTCCGCGACACCCACCGTGAACGCTGAACCAGTAGTCAGCAAGGCATAGTCAATAAAGTCCTTTAAGCTCCAGTTGCATTCACTCCTTGGCATACGAGATTTTGTGGGTTCATTAAGTCCAAAACGAAACAAGTCCTTAAATAAAATCTCATCATAGAGTGGTACCTGATAAGATAGTTCACAGAAACGGTGAACATACTCCTCAATAGAAAGACCTCATTGCCGAAGATGTAGTAGCTCGGTGACTGGGTCCATAACAGGCCAGAGTCCACTTGAAAAGCCGCTGGATCTTTGTGTGGCCGAGTATTCTGTTACGGTGGTGACGAGACGTGAGACTTGCGGATCCAGTCGCAGAGCTTTATTAGACACAGACAGAGACGTGGTCATACAGCAGGCATAATTCAGATGGCAAACAGGTATATGGAGGACAAAACACAAGAACAGTCCTAGGGCTAGCGCAGGTCGACGATCGGCGGACAGAATCAAAAGGGGCAAGACAAAAGGGGTGAATACAGGGAACCAGGCGAAGATCAGAAACAGAGAAAGCGGCTAAGGCTAAGGCTAAGGCTAGGACAAAAGGGGCAAGCGGGCTAAGGCAAACGGCTAAGGCAAAAAGCTAAGGCAAACGCTAGGCAACGGGCTAAGGGCCAAACGGCTAAGGCAAAAAGGCTAAGCAACACGCTACGGAAACGGCTCCGTACGGGAGACTATCTCTAGGAGAGTGATAAATGCGAAACAATTACTCGGCAGAGGGAAGGGTCAGAGTGAGTGTACATGTGAGAGTGCAGAGGATATGGAAACAGTAACTCGGGGCAATCGTGTAAACAGGTGTGTGCAATTGTGCTGAGTGCAATCATGCAATGCTGATGGGAAATGGAGTCCGGGGTGCTATGCAACAGTTTGTGTGGTGCGAGAGTCAATGAAAAGGAAAGTTCATGGACCGGATTCGTGACAAGTATATATCAAACGATCTTGAGCAGACAATGCAACAATGGTAAAAGCACGTTTATTCACACTTCTTGTGTGTTGCGACATTACTGTTGGATACACTCTAGTCAGATGGATCAGTCAGACTTTTTGTAAAAAAAAACCACCCAAAAAACAATTAAAAACAAACAACAGTTTTTCACTGAACTGATCTGGAGCTCTTTGCTAATGTTACCTGGTGTTTTCACCAGACTGCGACGATAGACATACAGAACGGTTGTGGTTATGGCCCTGCCTTAAATATTATCTTAATATCTTACAGGAACTTTAGAAACCTAGCATTAGTAGGTGATAAAGAAATGTGTGTCTGGTCACTTGAAAACAAAATATACATTTTATAATACATTATAAATGTATATTTTATAAATGTATTTGTCTATAAGAGCACACTAAGACACAGAAACACTTCAAAGGAATCAGGAGAGCAAAAATGGCTGTTAAACCTGCAGCATTTCCCCTATTATTCACTAACATTATTAATTACTTGTCACATAGCACATTTTTTAAAACTTTTTAACAAAAAATTTAATAAAACTAGTTTAATCAGTTAACTTATTAAAATTAAGGAACACTTTTCCACGTAATTAATTTAGGTCTATACAACAAGACTAAAACAAGTTATTTTAAACAAATGGCTCACTGGATTTAAGTTATGTTATTATGTTATACAATAACAAGCAATAGCATGCTAAAGACAGTTACATTTATTGTTACTATATTCAACATCAGATGAGCAAGTAAGAGGAGATTGGTCTCAGTTATTGCTCACTGATTGACGCAACACACATCATGGTCATCATATAGCCACCCATAATAACCAAACTCCATCATAACTGAACATTAAACGTCTTTCTCTTCACTGAAAAACACATAAAATCACACTTAATTTCACCATTTGCTCTCCTAATGTATTTTCTAATACATTTTCCAATTTTTTCCTCATAACTTTACATTTAAAAGCTTATTTAATTTGTTGGATAGTCCACCTTGTGAAAGTGATTTAACAGCTATAGTTCTGCAAAGATAATGTGATCTGTTTGTTGCTTTTAGTTATGACTACCTCCAATGTATTACATTTGGTCATGCTGATTGCCTGTAACAATGTAAAACTGGATGTTCTCTGTAGGCTACATTGGGGTTGTGAACCGCAGTCAGAAGGACGTTGATGGCAAGAAGGACATCAATGCAGCAATAGCAGCGGAGAGGAAGTTCTTCCTCACCCACCCAGCCTACCACCACCTGGCTGATCGCATGGGGACTCCCTACCTGCAGAAAGTTCTTAACCAGGTAATGACTCCGAGAGCTACTCATGCAAATGTTTTTCTGCAACTGTTCCGCAGTTCTTGCTGTTGTTGTTGTTGAAATCATTTTTACTATAAGATGTTGACTGCAGTAGTAACCAAAGGTTTCTATTCTCATCCAGCAATTAACTAACCACATCCGAGACACTCTGCCAGGACTGAGGAATAAACTTCAGAGCCAGCTGCTGTCCATTGAGAAAGAGGTGGAGGAGTACAAGCACTTCCGCCCCGATGATCCTTCTCGCAAAACCAAGGCTCTGCTACAGTGAGTCTGATATGTATTGCACATTTGAACATTTACAGCCCATGCACACAAACTACCGTTCAAAAGTTTTGGGGTCAGATTTTTTACGATTTTTTGTTGAAAGAAATTAATATTTTTATTCAGCAAGGATTCATTAATTTGATCAATGACAGTAAAGACATTTATGATAATGTACAAAAGAATTTGATTTAAAAAAATGCTGTTCTTTTTACACTATTTTCATCAAAGAATCCTGAAAAAAAAATTATCACAGTTTCTACCATTGATTAAAAAAATCTTGATAATTTTCCCCCCCCCGAAAATTCAGATTTGCCATTACAGGAATTAATTGTATTTTAAAGTATATTAAAATAAAAAATAGTTATTTTAAAATGTAATAATATTTCAAATATAAATATTAATGTCATGGTGATTTACTGGAACTGAATGACAACAGACCTGTGGCTCTAACGTCTGTGGTCATGAAGTCTTTGAAAGACTGGTGCTGGCCCACCTAAAGGACATCACTGGACCCTTGCTGGAACCTCTTCAGTTTGCCTACAGAGCAAAAAGGTCTGTGGACGATGCAGTAAACATGGACTGCATTATGTTCTGCAACATCTAAACAGACCAGGGACTTATGTGAGAATCCTGTTTGTGGACTTCAGCTCGGCCTTTAACACCATCATCCCAAACCTCCTCCTGCCCAAACTAACTCAGCTCTCCATGCCCACCTCCATCTGTCAGTGGATCAACAGCTTCCTGACAGACAGGCAGCAGCTAGTGAGGCTGGAAAAACACGCATCCAGGACTCTCACGATCAGCACAGGCACCCCTCGTGGATGTGTGCTCTCCCCACTGCTATTCTCCCTGTACACCAACAACTGCACATCTAAAGACCCCACTGTCAAGCTCCTGAAGTTTGCAGACGACACCACACTCATCGGCCTCATTCAGGCCGGTGACGAGTCTGCTTACAGACAGGAGGTCGGGCAGCTGGCTGTCTGGTGCAGTCTCAAAAACCTGGAGCTCAACACGCTCAAAACAGTGGAGATGATTGTGGACTTCAGGAGAAAACCCCCTGCACACCCCCCACTCACCATCATGGACAGCAATGTGACTGCAGTGGAGTCATTCAGGTACCTGGGCACCACAATCTCTCAGGACCAGAAGTGGGACACTCACATAGACTCCACTGTTAAAAAGGCCCAGCAGAGGTTGTACTTCCTTCGCCAGCTGAGGGAATTCAACCTGCCACAGGAGCTGCTTAAACAGTTCTACTCAGCCGTCATCGAATCTGTTCTGTGCACTTCAATAACTGTCTGGTTCAGCTTCAGCTACCAAATCTGACCTCAGACGACTACAGAGCGTAGTCCGGACTGCTGAGCGAATCATTGGTACAACCCTCCCTTCTCGCCAAGAACTGTACTCGTCCAGAGTGAGCAAAAGAGCTGGCAAAATCACTCTGGACCCCTCAAATCCAGCACACTCCCTCTTTGAACTGATGCCATCTGGTCGACGCTACAGAGCAATTAGCACCAGAACGACCAGACACAGGAAAAGTTTCTTCCCTCAGGCCATCCATCTCATGAACACTTGACAATAACTGTGGAACACAACACTATTTATACACTCATACACTTATTTATCTAACACACACACTCAGTCTACATTTCAATATGCACATAATATACCTGTACATACAACTGTCTAGTGTTATATACCTGTACATACAATTGTCGATTTGTATTTTTTATTCCTTATTTACTTGTTATATTTTTCTATTTTTATTATCTGTGTTTTGTTCTGTCACTGTCATTCTGTTAAACTGTGGAAGCTTCTGTCACGAAAACAAATTCCTCTTATGTGTAAAAGTGAAGTGAAAAAGTGAAAGGGAAAGTGAAGTGACGTGTGGCCAGTATGGTGACCCATACTCGGAATTAATACTCTGTATTTACCCATCCAAAGTGCACACACACACACACACACACTGTGAACACACACCCGGAGCAGCAGTGGGCAGCCATTATGCTGCGGCGCACGGGGAGCAGTTGGGGGTTCGGTGCCTGCTCAAGGGCACCTCAGTCGTGGTAATGAAGATGGGAGAGAGCGCTGTGCATTCACTCCCCCCACCTACAATCCCCTCCAGTTACGAGGACTCGAACCACAAAACCTTGGTTATGAGTCAACTCTCTAACATTAGGCCACGACTTGTAGGTGTAAACATACCTGGCAATAAAAAAAACTCATTCTGATTTGATTCTGATTCTGAAATATTACTGAGCATTTCCCAGTCTTAATGAAATTATTATTACTATTATTATTATGGTTATTATTAATATTGTTGCTAATAACATTTGTTGTCTTTTTTCTTCTTTTTTTAAAGTTATACTACTTACAGTATATCTGTTATTAATCTTTTAAGATACTATTTCATTTGTATGCTTCCTCCCAACCTTAGAACAATGACACTCTCACACACCCGCACACACACACACACACGCACGCACATGCGCACACACACGCACATGCATGCTCACAGACACATGAATGCAAATACAGGAGCTAATCAGAATGGACTTGTAATGTTGGCTATCAGTATATATGTTTGTTTGTCCAAGTGAGTCTATATTTGCACATGAAATGTAAATATTGCCACTTTCTTTACTTAGCCTATGTTTCTTACTTTTATGTTATATGCTTGGTCCATGGGATTCTGTATTTGGCACATGTAAACACTGTCACATTCTTTACTTGCTATATATTTCTGAGCATAAGGGACCTGGTGTGTTTATGTGTGAAGATTCGTATCTGTGACTTCACTGACTTGTACATAAAACCCAGTGTTCTCTGGTTTGAAGGATGGTGCAGCAGTTTGCAGTGGATTTTGAGAAGTGCATTGAGGGTTCAGGAGATCAGGTGGATACAGTGGAGCTGTCCGGAGGTGCAAGGATCAATCGCATATTCCATGAGCGCTTCCCCTTTGAGCTGGTTAAGGTAATTTCATCATACTGTTGTTCTCTAAGAGCAAAACATATAAAGTAAGCGTTTCTCTGTCTATTGATGATGACTAGATGGAGTTTAATGAGAAAGAGCTGCGTAAGGAGATCAGTTATGCCATCAAGAACATCCACGGTATCAGGTGTGCATCAGCCTCACAGTCACGCACATTCAACAGCTCTCCTGCTCTGAGATCAAACTCGCTTTGATGTTACTGTGACATTCTGAGCAACTGCTCGCTAGATATGAAGTACTGTACGGTGAGAACCATGCCATGAATATCAACTGCAATGACAAAGTGATCAGTAACTGTAAAGCACATCATTTAGGTCTCTGACTGCTCTGTTCATCCCTTTCACTCATCAGGACCGTTCTGTTTACTCCAGACATGGCCTTCGAGACTATTGTTAAACGGCAGATTGCAAAGATCAAAGAGCCGTGTCAGAAATGTGTGGACCTTGTCATCAATGAGCTGGTCAATACGGTCAGGCAGTGCACCAAGAAGGTAAAACTCCATGTCTGTACAGCATACAGCTTCATATACACTACCATCCCAATTTAAAAAAAAATACTTTTATTCTGCAATGTTGCATTAAATTGAGCAGAAGTGAGAGTAAAGATGTGTATAATGTTTACAAAAGATTTCTATTTTTAATAAATGCTGTTCTTTAGAACTGTCTATTTATCAAAGAATTTTGGAATCACAGTTTCCACAAAAATATTCAGCGGCACAGTTATTTTCAACATTGGTAATAATAAGAAATGTTTCTTGAGCTACAAATAAGCATATTAGAATGATTTCTGAAGGATCATGTGACACTGAACAGTAATTCAGGAGTAATGATGATGACAATTCAGCTTTACCTTCACAGGAATAAATTACATTTATTTATTCAAATAGGGGAAAAAAGTTCAATTTAAAGTTAAATTAAATAGTTTTAAATTGTAATCACAATGTCAATATTTTACTTTATTTCTGATTTGAATCTGATATCAATCTGATATAAATGCAACCTTGATAAGCAACTTCTTTTGAAAACGTTATATAATCTTACTGACCCCAAATTCATGTTCCCATATTCCATATATATACCCTATATAATGCCACTTTAGAGTGAATTTTATAAGTACATGTACAGGTCAAGTTTTTTTTAATTAATTATTTTTTTAAGCAATTAATTTAATAAATTAAATTAATAAAGATAACGCCCAGAAAAGGATTCTAGGTTTGAATTCGTGGCATTATTTTAATTAACACACACACCACCACACCACACACACACACACACACACACACACCACACAGGTTTGTTTTAGGTTTATGGGGACTCTCCATAGGCGGAATGGTTTTTATACTGTACAAACCGTATATTCTATCGCCCTACACCAACCCTACCCCTAAACCTCCCCCTCACAGGAAACTTTCTGCATTTTTAGATTTTCAAAAAAACTCATTCTGAATTATTTATAAGCCTTTTGAATTACGGGGACACTGAAAATGTCCTCATAAATCACCTTCTCATTGTAATACCTATGTCATACCCATGTTATTATACAAATGTGTGTCCTCATAAAGCACATAAACATGCACACACACACACACTACTGTTAAAAAAATTGTTGTCTGTACGATTTTTATATTTTTTGAAATATTTCTTAGGCTTATCAAGGCTGCACATATTTGATAAAAATACAGTAAAAACAGTAATATTGTGAAATATTTTTAGAATTTAAAATAACGGTTTTCTGTATTAATTTATTTATTTTGTGGAAACCATGATACACTTTTTTAATGATTCCTTGATAAAAAAAATTAATTAAAAAAATTCTAAAGAACAGTATTTATTTGGTATCATTTTATTTCAGATCAATTTAATGATTAATTTAATTTAATCAATTAACTTAAACTTTTTAACTGTAGAGTATATGTGCAATTCAGCTAGTGGTCTCAGACGTTTGAACTCCACTGTATTGGCAAAGCTCTTTTGATTTGTTCTTCTGATAAATTCTACAATCACATTAAATTGGGTTCTGGTGTACTTGATTCTGATTGGTCAATCACATCATTCTGTGTTCATAAATATTGCATAATGACTGTTAAACAGCATAAGTGGTTATTGTCACAACTGATTTACATAACTGTGCAAGTTCATGTCTCTTGTACCATTCTTCTTTATTTTCACACTACTTTCAAATTATTTGTTGTCCATTTATTCATACATGTGATAAGTACAACAAAATATGACATTGTCCCCTACATTCCATGTTTCCCCGTGTTTAGGTAATCAGAAAGGGTTGGGTGACCATCAATAACATTGGCATCATGAAAGGAGGAGCGAAGGGATATTGGTTTGTCCTGACTGCTGAGAATCTGTCCTGGTACAAAGATGATGAGGTGAGTCCCCTCTGTTTCTTCTTGGTTGCTTTTCATTTAGCAATGCTTTAATCTGAAGCAACTCTCAGTATAATCTCTATAGTGCCGGTTGCCCTGGAGCAGCCTTTTTTTCTTTTCATATATGGGCTCTGTATTTTAGTATTATTTTCACCAGAAGTAAGGCTATATTTAGTCTGTTTCACAATGAAAGCATCTTATCCTACCAGTAACCCATGCTGTAAATGCACTGCAACACTGGATCCAAGAAAAGAGAATTGAGATGGATGAGGTCATACAGTATAAATGAGTGCATTAGTTCTGTTTCTTATTTCCGTAATGGCCAGGCATTTTGCCGTCTTGTCGGTCTGATCAAGCACAGGTGTTACGGTACCGTTGTGACCCCCGCCCCACCCCCACTGTCAGTCCAGACTGGAGGCATGAGGAGAAGCAGACCAGGGGCTGGTGGGAGGACTGCTCTGGGGGTTGGGAAGGTGGCATATGGTTTTCATTACCATACATACCAGATTTTGATCCAACACTTCCCAAAAGCCCTCACTCTAGTTAGTTTAAGCATGCAGAGAAAGTCCTTTTAAAACAAAGGAGTTCCTGGTCCAAAATGGCTTACTGTTTAGAAAAAAAATATCAATTTTGTATATAATTGTTTTTCATTTAATCTCCTCATTTTTATAAACCAGTTATGTCCTGCTTATGCCAAAACAATTTCCTTGTGGTCCAAGTGGATGAAATAAGAGTCCAAACAATGACAATTATACACATAGAAAAGACTTTTATTTTCCATCAAATCAACATTTCACTTTCCATCAAGTAAATTTTTCTTTCTTTCTTTCTTTCTTTTTACATGTTTCCATGCTTATTCTTTTAAGGACATTTAATGTCTAATATATATAACGCTAATTTGAATGTGTGTGTGTGTATATATATATATATATATATATATATATTATAATTAAAATAATATAGATATATCTATATGTTGTATAATAAAGTAGATTATATAAAACAAGATGTCTATAGCAGAGGATATAAATGTTGTATACTTACTATATTATTAGAATGAAAAACACATGGAACAAGATATAGAATATTATATTATATATATCTATAAATATATATTATATATCTATATCAGTCTAATATATATATATATTATATAGGGATATGTAATATAGGGGGAGTTATAAGATGAAAATAGAGCTATATATCTATATACATTTTTAAAATAAAAATATAAACAGAGAGAGAGAGATAATTTTTTTTGCATAGCAAAAAAAACAAAACATTACTAAGCAAGTAAGCATTGTTTACTTAACTTAATTATTTGCATAACTTAATTGATGTTTCTGCTGAGGGAATGCTTTGTCAGATTTTGCTAACTTCGCTGTGTAATTCACTTCCCCAAAGACACTTAAATACACAGACATTTCTTCGCACATGAAGGCATGCACATTTCCATGGACATACAGAGACATGATGACGAGACTACTGATGAACAGAACTAGTTGATGTGTGTGCACCTCCCACACAGCCTAACCAATGTGCAGACTACTGTACAATCTCTATGCCCTGAACAGGTAGTCTGAACACTGGGAAAGCGGGGCGGGCATGACGCTTCACGTGGAGAAAAGATGAGTCCAACAGCACTAAGAAATGTACAAAACATTAAAAATCATGACGTTCAACGTGTACATGCACATATTGTGTTAATGAACATATTTTTTTGTTTTTGTGAAAGCCACCACACCCTTTCACATAAGCAAATGTTCTGTTTTCCAAATATTTTTTGGAAGTGAGTGTGGAAGAAAAGGAGATGAGAAAGTTAAAGTTTATTATTGAGCAATAATTTAGAATTAGCATGAAAATGCTGCTTTACAGCAGGCCGTTTGCTGCGGTAATATCACATCTATTATTTATATATTTTATTAATATATCCATTTAAAATTCCTTCAGTTTGTCTAGCTGTTTGATCATATCTGACCAGCCCATTGTCCCTCCTTAACTTCAAACTTTCAGATCTGATTCTACCATATGTAAACCATAAATCCTTCAAAGGGACAAAAAATACCTCAAAGTCCATGCATCTGTGCCAATCAGATTTGGCATTAGACATTCCGATTGTCCTCCGAAAACCATCATCTATCCATTTCTCCGTCTCTGTCTCTCTTTTTCTCTGGCTCTGTTTGGCTGGACGTCCGAGTGTGTGAGATGCCAAAAGAGTGGTAGGTGAGTGGGGGAGGAGGAAGAGAGGAGGGTCCTTTAAAACCTCTGAGTGTTTGATGGTGGTACGAGAAGGCGAAAGAATGTGGGTGGCAAGAAGCGTTGGATTTCCTGGCCCTTTCACCCCCGTCAACTCATAAATCCCTCTCAGATCAGCGGCAAAATCTTTGAAAAAAGATATACAAAATGATCAGATATGCAGCATTTGCATCACAAACATTAGTTTGTACCACACAGTGTCTTTTGTACTTTCAAATGTGGATTTTTCAGAATCGACGTGGCAGAATTTTTACTCCTGGAAGAGCTGAAAAGAGGGAGAGGGAGAGAAAGAGGTGGAGCTTTTTTCCTTTTTCCCTCCGCGTTTCTTTTCTCGTTAAACAGGAAGTGAGAGGTCAGAGGTCACAAAAGAGTAATACGAGGAAAGCTGGTACTGATGAAGACCTGTCAGACTCAGCGTTTACTTTGAGATGTAATTCTGACATCTGTGTATGTTTATGTGTGTGTGTGGGGGGGGGGAGGAGGACTGAGTTTCCCTGCCAAGAAACTGACTGAGTTTCTTGGCATGGAGACGGAATTGTAATATCTCCAGATGTGTAGTCCTGTGGTCTGTACCTCTCTTTATGCTGCTATTTATTCTGAAGCTCACTTCCTCTACTGAATAAAGGGCTCTTTATACTGACTTACGGCCCCCCTAACGATCACACACACACATATTCAAGTTTTAAAACATGCCTGTAGACGAGGTACTTCAGAAGTTAGTTTACATCAGGGCTGAAGTTCATGCTCACCGCAGAATGTTCCTCTGAAATGCAGGAGGGTTCTTATTAAATGTGGAGACGGTGATATAGTGGTGACCTATAAACAAGAGGCATTAATCATCCTCACGCCCGTTTGATCCGTCCTTGGGCTCTCCTTACATTGGTTTTTGTGGACATTAATCTCAGTTCGGGTGGAAAGTTTATTGTCACAAGACGACACCGTCTGCTCGGTCAGCGGTTCTGAAGCCTTGTGTTTGAAAATCTGAATTTCCGAGGTTCTTAAAGGAAAGTATTTCTTTTTTTTTTTTTTTTTTTTTTTTTTTTTTTTTTTTTTTTTTTTTTTTTTTTTGTTTTTTTTTTTCTTTTGTTTTCTTTTTTGCGGTTCAAGTCGGTCGCTCTATCGACAGCATCTTTGCCATGCTGCCGATTACCACAGATAATCATTCAGACTTTTTCAATAGTTTGTAAAAACAAGCAAAAATGTCTTTACAGTAATACAGTTACAGTAGAAGACTATGACTAGTCTATGACTATTCTAGAAGCTATGACTTCAACATTATATGTGTTAACATGAGACTAGTGTGATAAAGTCACTTAGTGACTGTCTTTTGACTACTCTCTTGACCATTTAAAGCCGGTAATCAATAAGCTAATCAAGTTCTAAGGGTTACTAAAAAGCAGCAGGCAGGTGAGCGAGGTTGGAGCAAAATTCTGCAAGACTGTGGTTCTCCAAGACCGACGCTGGCCACCCCTGCCTTAGCGTCTTCATGAAATGTCTGTAGCATACTTTGGTTAAAATTCCTCAATTGTTGTGTAAAACAACACCTTCTTTATCTTGTCAAAAACAGCTCTATTCACAGCGAGACGTTTCTTTGCATGACTCTTTAACTGATAATGAGCTACTGCTCACCCACCCCTCTCTTCCGTGCGGATTGTCGACACAGAGGCACGTGAAGTGCTGCCTTGGACTCCGTATATAGCTCAGAGGAGGTCTTATTCAAATAATTAGCTAGAAACCGGCTGCAAATTGAAACAGCTCACTGGATGACACTGGATGACTCAGACAGCCCATAACAAACTGGCTGTGTATTTTCTTTTCAGCTTTTCTGAGCTGGCACACACACCAGAAACCTAACTAAATGCAAAAAAAAAAAAAAAAAAGTGACATTTTTCATCGCATGTCCCATGAAGATCAGTGGTTCTCAACCAGGGTGCTGGGACCCATAGAGGGCTCACAGTTAATTGGGCATGGACGATGACTTAAATGGATAGTTCACCCAAAAATTTTTGTCATTAATTATTCACACTCATGTTGTTCCAAACCCGTAAGACATCCGTTCTTCTTTGGAACACAAATTAAGATATTTTTGATCAAATCCTTCAAATTTATTTGTATAGCTCTTTTCACGGTACAAATCGTTGCAAAGCAGCTTTACAGCAAATTATGTTTCTACACTATTTAGTGGTAGCTTATCAGTGGTGACTTCCCCCCCCCAAAGTTAATGTACATGATGGATTATTTTACCGATCTCCTTCCTACGTTTCTGGACCTTGATGGAGTAAGTACCCTGCTGTCTTTGCAGGGTCAGAAAGCTCTTGGATTTCCTTAAAAAATATCTTAATTTGTGTTCCGAAAAAAATGTCTTACAGGTTTAGAACGACATGAAGGTGAGTAAATGATGACAGAATTACATTTTTGGGTGAACTATCCCTTGAATTATTTTAATTTAATATTGCATTAATAAAAAAATTAGTAACATTTAACCAATAATGTATCTTTGTTAATGTTAATTTGAACATTTACTAATACGTTATTAAAATCAAAATTTGTATCTGTTCATATTATTTAATGGATCTGAGCTAATGTGAACTAATAATGCACAGTTGTACTTTTACTAACTAACGTAAACAAAGATTATTAGATAGTGTAACAATTTATTAGCATTGCTCTTTGTTAGTTAATTACTGCATAACTATGGTAACTTTTTGTCAACTGTTATGATAATATACGGTATTAATATATGAAAATATTCTAAATTAAAATGCAATAGAAAAATATATATTTTTACTGTTTTACTTCCTTTTCATGTATTTTTTGAAAAACAGTGTTGAATGTCTTGAATCATGAAATGAAGTGGGGAATTAATATATCAACACTTCCAGTTCGTAAGAATGTTGGAAGAACTAACAGCTTTGTCAATTACAGCTGAAATACCAGAGGAAATTTCTTACCCTATATTTGAGTTAACCTATTTGTAAGTGTTTTATATTTGTGTATATTTGATAGTATTATGTTTTTGATTTTTATACTATTTTGAATCTCTTTAAATAATAACCCTGGTACAGTCTTCTTTGATTTAAAGTTTAAGTGCCCATCTGCCAAAAACGCCCAATGTTCATTCACTGTATTTGGTCACTGTACCAAATACATCAGCTCTGTTCCTGGATTTACATGCAGAGATACTACATTTGCATGTGATTTTTAAAAAGGTTTTGTAAGTGTGAGTCAGAATTTTTGTTTCCCAGACTTGGGAGTCTCTCTAAAATATGTTCGTCGGATAGGCATAAGGGGAGGAACATTATCATAAATCAGGTAAATTATTGAACAAAGAATTGATGCTGGTCTAAGAAAGGCCTTAATGTTGGGGGTGGGGGGGGGGGGGGGGGCATTTGAGAACAAGATCACATAAAAAAAGAGAGATGGGCAATTAGCATTTAGCACCTTGCATGCAGTATTGGAGACATTAACTACAAGTTACTGATAATTGAAAGTAGTTAAACAACAGTAAAGCTATCCTTTTAAAAGAAAGTGATTAATATCACTACAAGCTAGCAAGAACAAGTTGCTAACGACAATTGTTATTTAAAAGGACAATTGAAAAAAAAATCAGATTACTGTCTGAACGAAGTGATTCACTAAACCCACTGTCTTTTTACGTATTTTATTATTACCTTAGGCCATTCAGATGCAAATATATATAAAACGTATATTTAAAAAACAGCTATATTGTCACGATACTGCTACTGTGGAGGAGACGAAGAAGCGTGGAGACGAAGGAGATTCAGAGTTCATCACAGTCTTTATTAAATCCAAATATAGACTGTGACATGGCGGAGCAGGGAGCTCAGGGGACCATGGCGGAGCAGACCGTTCAGGAGGCCTGGCCTCGGCACTCGGCCCGACCGCTACGGATGGATCCCTATAACCCCCACCCCCCACCCATCCCAAAAAAAGAGGAGAATATTGGTTTCTGAGGCCCTCCGTGGGCAGGACGTGGGAACAGTGGCCCTCACTGGGCTGGACGTGGGGACTGGAGCCCTCCTTGGGATGGACGTGAGGATGGAAGCCTCTTGGCTGGACGTGGGGACTGGAGCCCTCCTTGGGCTGGACGTGGGGACTGGAGCCCTCTTAATGCTGAAAGTGGGAACTGGAGCCCTTTCAGGAGCGGACTCGGGGGCTGGAGCCAACACTGGAGTGGACTCAGCAGATGGAGCCGACACTGGAGCGGACTCAGCGGCTGGAGCGACATGAGCGGACTTAGCGGCTGGAGCGAACTGGAGCGGAATCAGGGCTGGAGCGACACTGGAGCGCGATCAGGAGGTGGGCGGAACGGAGAGGCTCGGGGGCTGGAGCCGACACTGGAGGGGACTCGGGGGCTGGAGCCGTTTCTGGAGCAGACTCAGGGGCTGGAGCCGACACTGGAGCGGACTCAGGGGTTGGGATGAGAGCGGAGAACAGTCTCTTTTTTTCCTCCTCCTCCTCCTTTGGTTAGGGTTAAAGGGAGCGGCCGCTGGGCCTGACTTCGGAACGGCCGGCGGGCTTGAGAATGGCGCGGCTGGCGGGCTTGACTGCGGGCTAATTCTGGAAATAACGGGCAAACTCTATGAATGGGAGATCTCTGCGGGATAGGGCGGAGAACTTTGCGGCGACCTCCATGGCCGCGGGGAGAAATAGGAAAGACTTTCAATAAACGGGAAAAAAAATACCGGGGAGAAGGGGCGCCGCTTACTCTATTGTTTGGGTCTGGTATTCTGTCACAATAATGCTACTGTGGAGGAGACGAAGGAGCGCGGAGACAAAGGAGATTCAGAGTTCATCACAGTCTTTATTAAATCCAAATAAATACACACATGGAACGGGCAGGAACACACACATAGCACTGGAGTTAGACGTACAATACCGGACGCTAGACATGGAAAGACACAGGGCTTAAGTAATGGGACTAATCAAGGAAATTAATGGGAACCAGCTGAAACTAACATAATTGACACGAGGGGGAAACTAGGTAATGGGGAGAAAAACACAAGACACGGGAACACAGGACTGACATATATAGTGCTTGTCACACTACATCACTACTAGTACTCATTGCCAAATGTTGCTTATTTCTGTGAAAGCTACACTATACAGCTACTGTATACCTACTGAAAAATTTAGTTAAGCTGGGTTATCACTTATCAGTGAAAAATGTTCTTTACATTTTATAGCTACATTTTCATGTTTGTTTTTACACCACAATTAGTGTAGGCACCACTTTATTTGCCACAACAAATCTGCAACACAATATGAATAAATTCACAATTGTTAAGTACAACTGATATTCAGATAATTTTGTGTTGATGCTGAAGTGCATTCCTCTGGTGGTTTGTAAGTAGGTTACTCTTCTAATATGTGGATGCTTCACACTGTTAACATGCAAGTGTTTTCATCTTCACTCCCTCTCCTACACACTTAGTGTCATCTCTCTACTCTCACTTTTATATTCAAAATAAATAAGCATCAATCTGAATGACAAATCAAACTTTTTCTCTTCCCTTTAGGTTTTTGAGGAAAACACATACTTTAATCTTTAAGAGCAGAGTTTAATTCCGTTTATACAGGATTTCCATCTCTAGCTTGTGTGTTGCTGATTAAGTATGTGAGTCATAAAGCATGATACTCAGTGTGCCATTGCAGGCATCCAGTGTGGAATCAATACTCATATCACAAGTACTTGATAACCCTTTAGTGTTATAGCTGATGGGGCCGACATGTAAGCACTAACTGTGGTGTTTAATTCCTCGTGTACGTGTTCATACAGATTTATGCGATCATAAAGTAGTGCGAGGCTAGCAGTTTAAGTATTGTATTCTGCTTTTGTCATATTTACAGCAAGTACAGGTTCAGATAAGCGATTTTGCTCTATAATAACTCTTCAGTAGGCGGTCCCTGATCTGGTAGTGTTCTCTTTTGCTTTGTTTTAAAAACGTTTTCATTGTGCTTACTGCCCCCTGCAGGAGAAAGAGAAGAAGTACATGCTGCCACTGGACAACCTGAAGCTCAGAGATATAGAGAAGAGTTTCATGTCCAGCAAGCACTTGTTTGCTCTCTTTAACACTGAACAGAGGTTAGAGAAAATGTTTTACTCACTGCAGAGCTCTCCAAAATAAAGAAATACATTAATATCCATAATGCATAATTAATATTAATATAAACTGCCATAAATGTGGGGTCGGTTTTTGAAATGCTAACAAAAGCTGCATTTATTTGATCAAAAACACAGTAAAAACAGTAATACAGTGAAATATTAATACAATTTAAAATTGTAATTTAAAATGTTTCTATTTAATATATATAGTGTAATTTATTCCTGTGATGCAAATCTGAATTTTCATTACTCCAGTCTTCAGTGTCACATGGTCCTTCAGAAATCATTTTAATATGCTGATTAGGTGCATATATACTAAAAATTAACACACATAATAAGCATATATAATAACAATACTTTTAATACTGATTTATGTAATTTAGTAATACATCTCAAATGACACTATTGTCTGGTCGTTTTTATTTCGTAAGCACAATATGACTTATGCATGTTGTTGGACTATTGTCTTAGGAACGTGTATAAAGACTATAGGCAACTTGAGTTGGCTTGTGACACCCAGGAGGAGGTGGACAGCTGGAAGGCATCCTTCCTACGAGCTGGAGTTTTCCCAGAGTGCATCATTGTATGTGAATGCTTCCACTGATCACCTCCCAGTCATATTAACATATTAACTCATTACTGTGCTGTAACAGCTGCCACACGTATAAACAATCACCAATGCAATTCTAACAAACATTGATAGCTTACTAACTTCACTTACTGTGCTTTCTTTGCTACATCTGCAGGATAAAGAGAAGGTAAGTTCCCTTTCAGTCGGTCACTCTCGACGTCACGTCGGAGGACCGACAAAATTGGTCTCGCTAGAGGGGGAACAATCTACTTCGAGTGTAAAACTAAAGAGCCAATGCCACATTTGCATGCGATTAATTGCATCAAGCTGCTGCTGATAACCGCGTGAGTATCGTCGGGCAGCAGATGCAGGCTATTCAGCTTTTCCTTCGGAGCCGAGCGATCAAAATAGTTCTGCTCCTGTTACTATACGGAGAGAAGAAGATGAACGAGTTCAGCACGCTCTTGGAGAGCTCTTCGTGTTGGCGGATGGCGCTTCAGCGGTGGTGGTTTCCCGTGTCGAGTGGGTTGCACACATCAGGCTGCACTACCCCCTGTTTGTATTGCAGATGATCATCTCCCCTGTGCGCCTCAGCACGCTAAAAGAGCTTTTTCCCCTAAAAGAGCAATTTCGGGTGCATCTTTTTAAATACGACATTGCTTGGCAAACTTGACGTTAAGTCTTATAAAGATGATGTGGGTCTTGCTACAGACAACGTATCACCCATGCGTTTCTGGATGAGGTCGTTACCTGGCACCGGGTGATGGTCACAATCGCTGCCTCTCGTGCCTGGGCATGAAACACGCTGAGGTGGCTTTCGTGGATGGCTCATGCTACCATTGCGGGGGTATAACCATCTCAGAGTTGCGGACCGGACTCCATTACCTGCAAAGGGGCGGAGTGCCCGTACCACTGCCCAGATCTAGGGTTCCCTCTGGTGGCAGCCGGGGAAGTCCTTCTTCTAGCGGTGGGCGGACTCGTCTTACGGTCACGGTGAGGAATTCCACTCCGGGGATGCCCAAACCCGCCGGCACTTCGAAACCAGCGGAGCTCTCAAAAGAGCAGGCTGGACCCTCCCGGGGGTATCACCTGTTTCTTTGAGGCTCCCCCCGACGATCAGATGTCGGATGCAGCATCGGAGGGTGAGCCAGAGCTTTTGGGAGAGGAAGATTCGGCTGCGCTGCTCTCCTCCGGGGCCGTAGCAATGCCTGGATCGGATCCAAAAATAATGGCTATGCTTTCCCGGGCCACCGTAGGGGTAGGTCTCGAGTGAAGACTTTCACCGTGTCCCGAGCCCTCGAGGTTGGACGATTGGTTTCTCGTGGTGGCTCGCGCTGGTTCTCAGCGCCCCCCACTCCGGTGCCTTTCTTCCCGGAGGTGCATGAGGAGCACAACAGGTCGTGGACGGCACCTTTTTACAGCCGGAAACTGATTTGCTGGATCCTCCACCCTCACCACCCTCGATGGTGGTGCAGCTAGGGGGTTACAAGGGTCCCCCGGTGGAGCGGTCGGTTGCGATGCAGTTGTGTCTTAATACCACCTCCACCCAGCAGGGCAAACCATGCCTCCCCTCCCGGGTCAGTAGGTACTCGACTGGCCAGCGATGCATACACGACCTGTGGAGAAGCTGCCTCCACCTTACACCCTACGGCGTGATTGCAAGTGCACCAGACCAAGGCACTGAGGGACTTGAAACGAGAGTGCGTCACCACCCGGAAGTTTTTTTTGCCCCAGGGGAGAACTCCGCACCGTGGGGGACCTCGCGCCACGAGCGATGAAGGTTACGGCACAGTCTCTGGGTCGTGCGATGTCCACCTTGGTTGTCCAGGAGCGCCATCTCTGGCTGTGTCTGGCCGACATGCGCGAGACAGACAAGACACGATCCTTGAACGCCCCGTGTCCCAGGCCGGCCTTTCGGAGACACGGTGGAGAACTTGCCCAGCGGCTCTCCGCTGACCAAAGCAGACTGAGGACATCAGGTACATCCTGCCCCGTCGCCGAGGGCGGCCCCCCTGCCACCGCCAAAACAAGAGCAGCGCTCCTGCAGCCTCCAGCAAAGCTGTGCCGTGGAGCCGGTAGCAGGGCAGTCGCCCCGCCCGTCCAGGCCCCCGCCAAACCTGGTGGCAAGCGAGAGAGCAAGAGGCCCGGAGACGGGCGACCCAGAGGTGGAGGGACGGGGGGTTGTGGACGATCTAGTGCGTATCACACTCACCCTCCTCTCTCGACAGTGAGCAGCAGTGGGCGGATCGGGAGGACGAACCACCGGACTACCCACGCACCCTCTGCTCAAAAGCAGGTCAGTGTTGCACACACCCAGACCCCGCCTCGGACCGGCTACAAGACGCCCGGGCCGGGTCCCTGCGTTCTTCCTCGCTGCCCCACTGCGGGTAAGCCTGTAGTTCCGTTGATGACACTAGCGCAGTGTCTGGGAGCCTGGTGAGCTACCAAGCCCGTCTCGATGGCTCCTTTCGAACAGTCAGGCTATGCGATTCAGTTCGTCCGGCATCACCCCACCAAGTCAGTGGCATCGATTCCAACAGTCGAAGGAGGCCGGATGGCCGTCTTGCGGGCGGAGGTGCAGTCCTACTGGGAAGGATGCGTAGAGTGGTCCTCCAGCCGTATGGAAGATGGGGTTGTAAAGTCGACTTCATTGTACCCGAGAAAGGTGGTGGGTTACGACCAATCCTGGATCTGCGTGTCTTGAATTGGGCCCTTCACAAGCTTCTGTTCAAGATGCTGACGCAGAAGCGCATTATCAGATGCATCCAACCCCAGGATTGGTTTGTAGCGGTCGACCTGAAGGATGCGTACTTTATGTGTCGACCCTTCCGCGCCACAGACCATTGCTGTGGTTTGCGTCTGAAGGACGAGCATATCAGTACAAGGTCCAACCCTTCGGGCTGTCCCTGTCGCCCCGCGTCTTCACGTAAGTTGCGGAGGTACCCTTGTTCCCTTGAGAGAACAGAGCATTAGCATTCTCAACTACCTCGACAACCAGTATCAGATCAGTGTGCGAACACAGGGATTTGTTGCTCTCACACCTCAGCCTGTTGGGCCTTCGTGTCAACTGGGAAAAGAGCAATCTCTCCCTGACGCAGAGGATCTCTTTTCCCGGTAGGGAGGGGACTCGGTAAGAGCAGGATGGCGGTTCCACTCAAACAGTTTCAGAGGCTCCTGGGGCAAATGGCAGCTACGGTGGCAGTCACGCCGCTGGGGCTGCTCCATATGTGACCGCTGCAGCACTGGCTCCATGGCCGAGTCCCGTGGTGGGTGTGGCAACGCGGCACTTTCCGGGTCCTAGTTACACCGGCCTGCCGCCAAACCTCACCCTGTGGTCAGACCTTGCATTTCTACGGGCAGGAGTGCCCCTAGAGCAGGTCTCCAGGCATTCTGTGGTTTGCACGGATGCCTCAACCACGGCTGGGGGGCCACATACAACGAGCTTGCAGTGTCAGGGGTTTGGACAGGGCCCCAACTGCACTGGCTGCCTCGAGTTGATGGCAGTGCACCTTGCCCTGAGCCGTCACAAAGGGCGCTTACGAGGCAAGCATGAACTGGTCCGCACGGACAACACAGCGACCATTGCGTACATCAACCTACTGGGTGGTCTGCGGCTCTCGTCGCTTGTCGCAACTCGCCCGCCATCTCCTCCTCTGGAGTCAGTAGCATCTGAGGTCGCTTCGTGCTGTTTACATTCCTGGGCTGCTCAACCGGGCAACCGACGAGCTGTCCCGAGCTGTGCTCCCAGGAGAATAGCGACTCCATCCCCAGACAGACCAGCTGCTTTGGGGACGTTTCGGAGCCGCTCAGATAGACCTGCTTGCCTCTCCAGAAATCTCTCACTGCCAGTTGTTCTTCTCCCAGGCCGAGGGAACACTCGGCACAGACGCACTGGCACACAGCTGGCCGCGGGCCTTCGCAAGTATGCATTTCCCCCAGTGAGCCTTCTGGCACAGTTGCTGTGCAAGGTCAGGGAGGACGAGGAGCAGGTCCTCTTGATGGCGCCATACTGGCCCAGTCGGACTCGGTTCCCCAAACTGATGCTCCTCGCGACAGCCCCTACTTGGCCGATTCCTCTGAGGAAGGATATACTGACTCAGAGACGGGGCACCCTTTGGCACCCGCGTCCAGACCTCTGGAAATTTCATGTCTGGTCCCTGGACGGGACGCGTAGGTTCTAGGTGGCCTACCCCAAGGGTTAGTTGACACCATCACTTCAGCGAGAGGCCTACGCTTGAAGTGGAACCTGTTCGTTGATTGGTGTTCTTCTCGCCGAGAAGACCCCGAAGATGCCCGATCAAAGTCGTGCTGACCTTTTTGCAGCAAGGATTGGAGCGAAAGCTGTCTCCTTCCACCCTCATAGTTTATGTCGCTGCAATCGCTGCTAAACACGACCCCGTAGAAGGAGGTCGTTGAGGAAGCATGACCTGGTCGTCAGGTTCCTTAAGGGGCGAGAAGGTTAAATCCTCCACGGCCACCCTCTATTCCCTAGTGGGACCTGACTATGGTGCTCACGGCACTACAGCAGGGCCCATTGAGCCTTTTTGCAGGCGGTTGAGCAGAAGTTCCTTCAATGGAGACTTTGCTCCTGCTAGCATTGGCCACTATCAAGAGGGTAGGGGACCTGCATGAATTTTCGGTCAACGAGTCGTGCCTGGACGTTGGGCCGGGGATTCCCAGGTAATCCTGAGGCCCTGGCCTGGCTATGTGCCCAAGGTTCCTGCTACTCCCTTTAGGGATCAGGTGGTGAACCTCCAAGCTGTGCCCTCGGAGGAGGCAGACCCAGCCTAGTTTTTCTGTCCCGTCCGAGCCTTAAGGTGCTACGTAGAACGGATGCAAAGCTTCAGGACCTCAGACCAGCTCTTTTTCTTTCACGGAGGCCGGCAGAAGGGGAATGACGTCTCAAAACAGAGGATGGCCCACTGGATAGTGGATGCCATCACCTTGGCTTATCAGGCACAGGGTGTGCCCTGCCGCTCAGGTTGCGAGCTCACTCTACTAAAAGTGTTGCATCCTCCTGGGCGCTAGCTCGTGGAGCCTCGCTGACAGATATCTGTAGGGCTGCGGGCTGGGCGACCCCTAACACATTTCGCTAGATTCTATAGCCTTCGTGTAGAGACGGTATCCTCCTGTGTTCTCACCTCAAAATGGGTAGAAGCACTGAGAGGCCCAGGCTTCGGGTCGGCTTGCAAAAACCCCTCCAGAGAGTCCATATAGTAGACCCACTTGAGCTCCTCCGTCCCCTCGGCAGCAAGATGTGGCGGAGCGTCTGGCGCCAGGCCTTAACTCTCTGAATCCTCGAGAACCGGTAGAAGGCTGGGTTACATATGTAGAGACCTGAGTGGATCCCATATGTGTAAAGTCCACGGTATAGCCTTGAGCCCGTGTTTCCCCGGCAGACTTCTGCCATTCCAAGAGGGTTCAATCACCTCCATTCTTCCATATGCACCTAAGGGATGTCCATATGTGAATTGCTTCCGAAACCTCCTTCGGGAAGGATGAGCTTCCCCAATTTTTTAAGCCCGTTCCAAGTAGAACGGGCATTCCCCAGTGTTATCCGGCTACTCATGGTAGTGCCATAGTGGCAGTAGCTGGTCCTCTGTGCAGGCACTGGCCTACGCCAAAAAGTAGGGGCGTAGATGGCTTCCACAGGACACTGGAAGAGGCGGTAGCTGTGGCCTTTTGGTAGGATCCCAATTCGTCGGTCCTCCGACGTGACGTCGAGAGTGACCGACTGAAAGGGAACGTCCGTGTTACGTATGTAACCCTCGTTCCCTGAAGGAGGGAACGGAGACGTCACGTCCCGTCGCCACAGCTCCTGTACCACCGCTGAGCGGCCGGGTCACCGGCTCGGCTCCTAAGCGAAAACCTGAATATGCGCTGCATCTGCTGCCTACTTATACTCACGCTGTGATCAGCAGCAGCTGGATGCAATAATCGCATGCCAATGTGCATTGGCTCGTTTAGTTTTACACTCGAAGTAGATTGGTCCCTCTAAGCGAGATCCCAATTCGTCGGTCCTCCGACGTGACGTCTCCGTTCCCTCCCTTCAGGGAATGAGGGTTACATACGTAACCGAGACGTTTTTCTCTAATGGATCGATTTTTCCCTCCTTCAAACATTTGACATTTGCAAACATATTCCTCTCTTAATATCAGTATGTGTTGTATTTAACAATGCTTTGAAATGATGGTGTAAGCCCCGCCATTGACTGGTTGAGGACGGAGATCCATGCTTGGAAACTAATTTTCAAATTAACTGTGATCTAGTGGTTGGATTACTCATGATAGTATTTAATTTATTTGCTTCATTATTCCACTTTTTGTTCCTCATCGTGTCCCTAATTTTATTAGTGCCACTAATATGTAAATATCAATATGTGTTGCTGGTCCTCAGCAGAGTGACGCTAGTGAGGAGAACGGCTCAGATGGCTTCATGCACTCCATGGATCCTCAGCTTGAGAGGCAGGTGGAGACCATCAGGAACCTTGTGGATTCCTACATGGCCATCGTCAACAAGACTGTGCGGGACCTCATGCCCAAGACCATCATGCATCTAATGATCAGCAACGAAAGCTGTGTTTACCAGAACTCTCTGATGGAGGAGTCAGCAGAACAGGCTCAGCACAGGGAAGAGATGCTGCACATGTACCACGATCTGAAAGAGGCCCTCAACATTATCGGGGACATCAGCACCACCACCGTCTCCACTGCCATGCCCGGTGGATGACTCCTGGCTGCAGGTACAAGGAGGACCTTCAGGGCGCAGGTATTGTGTCATCTTCTTTTAATAAATCAACTTTGTTTTCGATGTGAGTTTCAGTGTACACTTACATTTCAATTAAGAATTTGAATGATATGGCCTTTCATTTGTTCAGTATTTCATACTGAAACAGGAAATTGAGGTAGAATATATTAAAGTATATATTAAAATATATATTTAATCAGTTTTAAATAGCCAATAGCCTTTACTTTATCCTAGCCAAGTTAAACCATTATTTGTACTTGATATTGCTACAAAACCCCTATTCTGATTTCATGAGGTCTTTAATATGTGTTTGGCATTGTACTGTCCTAATAAGCCTGTTCAAGTTTTAAGGTTTAAAGTAGTTTTAAGATTGAAGCAGTAACTAGGCATCATAAGCATCATTAACAGACAGGCAGGCAGGCAGATAGGCAGACGAACAGACAGATAAAGAAAGAAAGAAAGATGATATACAGGACAAAAGATAGATAGATAGATAGTTTTCTTTCTCAAGCTAACATAACATTCTATTTATTTTCTCATTTTCTCACACACCAATGTGTAGTCCCACTCCCCAGCGTCGGGCCCCACCTGGGCCCCCTCGTCCAGGTGGACGCACCGCCCCAGGACCCCCTACCGCTGGAGCACCTCCTGTGCCATCCAGACCTGGAGCCTCTCCTGACCCCTTCAGGGGCCCCGGGCCCCAGGTCCCCTCTCGTCCCAACCGCGCCCCACCAGGTGTCCCCAGGTGAGTCAGAGAGGAGGTTCGTTCATACAGTAATTGTGCAGAACATTATTACCATCCTGTCATATAAATAAGAGTAATCATGTTCCAGTGTAATTGTTCAGATGGTGCAAATGCAAATGAAATGGCCTTTGAAATGTTTAATTTAATTAAATACAAAATGTGTTTTGACTACTGTGGGGAGTAATACAAGTGCTAATGTTGTTGAGAGCAATGATCTACAAACTACCCTCCATTTACACTCTTTACAGCCCTTCTGCCCTGCCCTGATCCCTGGTCTTTAACACAAGAAAGACAGATCAGTAGCACTCTTCCTGCTATTTCTACTTCTCTCGCCTGTCACAATCCATTACTTTTTCTCAGCTCACACACTTCTACACACAGTCCAACTCAGAGACCTTCACTAACAAACCACTCACACATTTTTTCAACTCTGCTGGTTTTCTTTCTCCATCTCCTTGACATGAATCCAAGTGCATATTCATTCAAATGTTGTTTTAACTCATTGAGTTCATGTATTGTTTGTATGTAATATATAGTAACATCAGTGCATCAGCTTTGTGAGATAATTTTCTCATGTCGATATACATGTTTGGGAGGAAAATATAAGGGAATCAGACCAATTAAACGGGACAAACCCTGGAGATGATAGGTTTTTGCTTCCTCCCATTGCCTCTTTTCTGTCGCCCCATGTTCTCCTCAAACTCAGTCCCACTAAATCCCTTCCACAATGATTCCGGTTATTCTTTCAGAATTTCTATCAGTGACCAATGAGGAGTTACGCAAATGGTATGTCGACATATTGTCCTTATGTGACATCACCACGTCCTTGCATGGTTCCATCTTTAAATGTGTTAACATCTGCTGTTCCCTGACACCTACCATTCACTAGATATGAGTACACCTGCCTATTACTGTCAGTTCATTTGTTCAGAGTATTTTATTTTTCTAAAGTTTTTATTTCAACTATGCTCGGAACTGCCATTTAATTTGATAAGGAAGAGATGCCACCTGATTGAACAATTTGGTTTCTAACAATAGTTGTATTGAAGTTACCATAAGTTAACATGGTTTTAAATCCCATTAATTTATATTAATTTTTTACTAATATTAAATTTAATTAATTTAGAATTGTTGTATTTATATCATAAATTAACACAAATGAATTTGTATTTTTGTCATTTATATTTTTTATTTAATTTAATGCAGAAATAGTTGTTTGAGTCACCATAAATTAACATTAATTTAAAAGTTTTATTCTTTGTATTTTTTAATTAGATTCAATTTCATAATTTTATTTTTTTGTAATATTTTTTTTGATTCTTTGTCAGTTTTTATAATCTCACATTGTAATTGAAATAATCACATTGTAATGGGCATCTGAATAATACACCCAGTGTCAACATTCGATGTCACTGCAATGTTAATTATACTGCAGATGCTGTGTGGTGTTGGTGTTTACTCACAAGACAATGTCGACTTAATCTATATAGAGGTGTCACACAAGCTAAAGGTGAATCTGCCATACATAAGCTTGCAGAATATTCCTGTCTGCACGCCATTATAAAGGATAGCGGATACACGAAGTAAACTTCATGATTTTTGCACTTGTTATGTGGTACTGTGTGTGAATGTATTCTTCCTGAGAGTTTGAACGTTATTTGATGCCACAGTGTTTGTTTCTGTTGCCCCACTGTTTTGTATTTCCCTACGCCAACTATCAGTCATGTGACCTGAAGGTACAAATTAGCATACATGCTTCACAGCTGTAGGAAACCGTTTTTTTTACTTCAGTAATTTCAATTACCCCCAAAATTCTGAAAATCGTTCAAACTAATTCAAGCACACAGACGAAGTTAAGCTTTGGTTCTTTAATTGGAGCTTTGCTTACTTTAACCAAAAACCACCCCAATCAACTATCCACAACTTAGACATCCGGTACATGCCAATCAGCATCCAAAACACCTGCCAAGTTCGCGCTTTCAAACTTCGTTTGTCACGCCCCCCTCCGGGTGAGGGTCTGACTTCCATGCAGCGTTACAAATTGACCCTTACACGGATTAGCCACCCAATCCTGCCCAACAGAAGCTGGCGCACATGTCGACCAAGCAGTAACAGAAACGGGTGTGTAAAAAAGTGGGAAAGGGCAAATAGCCCCCCCAAAACCTCGGATACCCCGCCAGCATTCGTATCAATCTAAAACTATCACGATTTAGTATCAAAGGAATTATTCTTTCCCGCGCCACACTACACCACACACAGCACGCCTGCAAGTAATTTCACTTCTATCCTTGACTCCCCTTCACTCAGACTCAGCCTATTCTCACCCTTGCCACATTCAGATAGCATTACCCTCTCCTAATTTCCCACTCTTCTCTGCAATTTTTTTTTTTTTTGTTCTCATGGGATTAGTTTGTCTAGACTTCATCTGAGTTTCTTTATCAGCTCAGTGGATAGGTGGTTATAGATGAGATTGATTGCGTTGTGTCTGTGTTTTTGGGTTGTTATTCTGGAGGGTTCTTGACCGTCGCTTGTGGTCGGTGTGTGATGTGGTGTAGTATCCTGTTTAGTTGCATCTTCCCCCCCTTGTTCAATATTGTGACTACCATGTTTAATAATCTTTGTTGGGGTTTTAATGTGTGAGCGACCATGTGTGGTGTGGTGGTTCTGTAGTTTTTTCTTGTATAGAGAATTCCTAAACTGCCCCCTCTGGGTGGATGGCTTGAGTTGGACTATTGTGATGAAGTGCTTGTATTGTGTATGGTTTTAATTTGTTGACTGTATTTAGCAAGAGAAAAATTCCCAAATGTATTTTGGTATTTGTTCTTTAGTATACTTTGGCCTGACTTGGTCAATTTAGCAACTTTGTGTTCCGTCCTCCCACTCATCAGTTGGCCAGGATTCTTCATTTCTTATTCACCCGATCCAGTGTCTCTGGGTTTTTGTAGTGTTGTGTGTTTTGTGTGTGTTTTTTTTGTTGTGTTTGTCTTTTAATTAGGGTGTGTGCCTCAGAGAGGTGTGGGTGTATGTGGATCTCGGTACCCCAATTATTGTGCTTTACATTACATGGAGGTAGGGGTGTGGGGTGATACCAACCTTGGTGGTCCATTAGTCCAAGACATATTCACACTAAAAATGTTTTTAGGTGATTGCCTAGGTAATTGGTACTTTACAGGGTGGGAATTGGGGGGTATATGGTGAATGTGGTGGGTTTTGTGTTAGTTTGGTTTATTGTGATCCCAAGAGGCATTTCATCCAATTAAAAGAACCAAAGGAATTAACGACAGACTAACAATTTTGGGGGTTCTGATTACTTGGAATACTGTTTGGGATTGAACGGTTTTCCTCGCCATTTAATTTATTGATGATTGCACCTATTGGTATATTATGAAGTGTCCTGGTATGAAAATTAAGTTCTGGGGGAAGGTTTATGTTTATGTGATACGTCAAGGGTGTGCAATTTACTTTAATGGCTTGAGGACAGCAGTGGAATAGGTTTCCGACCAAAGGTTTGTATGTGGGTGAATCAATCTGTCTGCGGTTGAAATGTTATTGATAAATAAATCCAAGAATCCTTAATATCCTGACATGAGTTTAAATGAATATAGCATCTGTTCTGACTCATTATGTGGTGAACTGTGTTGATGTATATTTGTTGTGCATGTCTGGGAGTTGTGCTTCTATTGCCTTGTGTCGACATGTAAATTATTGATAATGAAGTCATTTTATTAAAAATGATCTGATTGTAAAATATACGTTTATGGTTAGTATGTGTGTGTGTATACTGTATATGGAGGGGTCTGCGGGCGACACCAAAATCTCCACTCTGTAGTGGAATCTTACTGCTGCCATATGTATCTTATTGTGGTCTGGTGTCATAAACTGGCCAACGCTTTGTGATGAAATTAAAGGTTCTTTGTGTTGAAGATAACAGTGAATTTTGTTCTTGTGATTTTTATTAATGTACTTTACAGTCAAGACTTTCAGGTGAAATTGACTTTCAAAAATAAACTCAGCCTGAGAAATATTCACTGGAGTGAAAAGTGTAACTGCTAGCCCTACTTTGCCATTTATATATAAGTACAATTAAAATGAACATTGATGTTCCACAGAATAACATCTGCTATGTCTCACCCATAAAATTTTACATTTAAATATCGATGAAAATACTTTAGCTAAACCGTTAATTCATATTAAATTCTCAAATATTAATAAAAAATGCCACTCAAAAGTTAGGGGTTAAAAAGATTTTTTATTTTTGATCAAAAGTACAGTAAAAATGGTAAATAGTAAATTATAAAATCTAAAATAACACTTTAATCATTGAGAAATAATTTTAATATTGCTAATTGGTGCCAAGAAATAGGCTTATTAAAACTGTTAAAAACAGTTGTGTTGATTCATACTCTTGACTTTTTTTTCTTCGTGAAAAAACATGATTAACGTCTCTTCAGGATTCTTTTTTTTTTTTTTTTTTTTAAGTAAAATTATTAATACAAAAAAAAAGTGTTTAAAAAACACTTACCCGAAACTTTTGATCTTCGGGTAAAACAGTGCATATGAATCTGCGGTTTATCAATGGATTCTTGGAGCAAAGTGGATCTCCGCTCAGCGGACCCTGCCGGTCTAGAGTCAAGGCCGGTTCCTTCGGCTTTAAGTCTAGTCAAGTCACATTTATTTATATAGTGTTTTTAACAATACAGATTGCGTCAAAGAAACTGTATAGCATTAATTAGGAAAATAGTGTGTCCATAATGCAAAATGACAATAGTAAACATCTAATTTTTTCAGGTTAAAGACAGTTCATCATTTAATTCAGTGATGTCAACATCCAGCTCAGCTCAGTTTAATAATATCTTTGCAATCAAGTCAACAATAACGCTGGAAATGAAGTGTCCCCAAATAAGCAAGCCAAAGTCAACAGCGCCAAGGAATCCAAACTCCATCTGTGACAGAAATGGAGAAAAAAAAAAAACCTTGGGAGAAACCAGGCTCAGTCGGGGGGCCAGTTATCCTCTGACCAGACGAACCAGCAGTACGGAAAAATCAATATAAGACTTAATAAAACAGACGATGAATAATATTTAACAGCAATTATTATATGATGCAAACAAACTTATAGATTAAATGTGGTAGTTCTGTATGTTGTTTCCGGGTTGGAATCATCTGAGGTCCTCTGAGGGGTTGCATCATCTCTTTTCAGGTGTTTTGGATCCAGACTGAAGCTTGTGTAAATACTAGTTACACGGGGTAGTAAAGTTCTGACTGCAGTACACGATTATGAGATGCATTATTGAATGCTTGGCCAAAGAGATGTGTCTTTAATCTAGATTTAAACAGAGAGAGTGTGTCTGAACCCAGAACGGTATCAGGAAGGCTATTCCAGAGTTTGGGAGCAAATGTTGAAAAAAAGCTCTACCTCCTTTAGTGGAATTTGCACGAAGATTATGGTACTGTCTTTTTGGTCCAATAAGTAATATCTCTGTCTTATCGAATTTAATAGGAGAAAATTATTGGTCATCCAATTTTTTACATTTTTAACACACTCTGTTAGCTGAGATAATTTAGAAGTTTCATCTGGTCTTGTTGAGATATATAGTTGAGTATCATCGGCATAACAGTGGAAACTAATCCCATATTTCCTAATAATATTACCAAGTGGCAACATGTATATCGAAAATAGCAGAGGACCTGGGACCGATCCTTGTGGCACTCATATTTTACTGGTGATAATTGAGATAACTCCCCATTTAAATAAACAAAATGGTAACGATCGGAAAGGTAGGATCTAAACCATCTTAAAGCCTGCCCTTGGAATACCTGTATAGTTTTGTAATCGAACTATGAGTATGTCATGATCTATAGTAACGAACGCAGCACTAAGATCAAGTAAAAATAGCAATAAGACACAGCCTTGGTCTGACGCAAGAAGCAAGTCATTTGTAATTTTAACAAGTGCAGTTTCTGTGCTATGGTGGGGCCTGAAACCTGACTGAAATTCTTCATAGAGATCATTTTTTTGCAGGAAGGAGCACAATTGAGCAAACAACTTTTTCAAAAATTCTAGACATAAATGGAAGATTTGAAATGGGTCTGTAATTTGCCAGTTCACTAGGATCTAGTTGTGGTTTCTTAATAAGAGGCTTAATGACCGCCAGCTTGAATGGTTTTGGGACGTGACCTAAAGACAACGACGAGTTAATAATAATGAGAAGCAATTCTTCTGCTACAGGTAACAACTCTTTTAATAATTTAGTGGGTACAGGATCTAACAGGCATGTTGTTGGTTTAGATGCAGTGATAAGTTTATTTAGCTCTTCCTGTCCTATAGCTGTAAAGCACTGCAGTTTATCTTTTGGTGCGATGAATGAAGCTAACGTATTATACGCTGTAGAATCTACATTTGTTATTGTATTTCTGATGTTATCTATTTTATCAGTGAAGAAATTCATAAAGTCATTACTATTAAACTGTGAGGGAATATTTAGATTGGGTGGCGTCTGGTTATTTGTTAATCTAGCCACTGTGCTAAATAAAAACCTAGGATTGTTTTGGTTATTTTCTATGAGTTTGTGGATATGCTCGGCCCTGGCAGCTTTTCCAGCCTGTCTATAGCTGGACATACTGTTTTTCCACGCAATTCTAAAAAACTTCCAAGTAGTTTTTCACCATTTGCGCTCAAGACTACGAGTTTTTTTCAAGAGAATGGGTATTACTGTTGTACCAAGGCGCAGTACGTTTTTCTCTAACCTTTTTCAATTTGATGGGGGCAACAGCTTCTAATGTATTAGAGAAGATAGTGCCCATGTTGATAGTTATTTCGTCTAGTTCATGTGTAATTATTGGTACACAGAGCAGTTGAGATAAAACAGAGAGGTTATTTGTGAATCTATATTTGGTGGCTGGAACAATAGTTCTGCACACGGACGATAACGTGGAGCCATATAGTTAATATCAGAAATATGCAGCATACACGATACAAGGAAATGGTCAGTAACAACATCACTTTGAGGTACGATATCTATATCAGTAAGATCAATTCCATGCGATATAATTAAATCTAGCGTATGATTAAAACGATGAGTTTACGACTCCAAAAGAGTTTATTAGGTCAGTAAACGCAAGTCCTAATGCATCATTTGTATTATCAACGTGAATATTAAAATCTCCGACAATTAGCGCTTTATCAACAGTAACCAATAGGTCTGAGAGGAAATCTGCAAATTCTTTTAGGAAATCTGTATACGGCACTGGTGGTCTATACACAGTAGCCAGAACAAGAGATACGATAGATTTCTTTTGCATATCTGAAAGTGTAACATTAAGCATTAGTATTTCAAATGAGTTAAACCTGTATACTGTCTTCTGAGTAACATTGAGAATATCACTATATATTGTTGCAACACCGCCACCACGACCAGTCTGACGGGGCTCATGCTTATAATAGTAGCATGGTGGAGTAGGCAAGGCAAGGCAAGGCAAGTTTATTTGTATAGCACATTTCATACACAATGGTAATTCAAAGTGCTTAACATAAAATAAAATAAAAACAATAATAACAACAATAAAACAAGAAATTTAAAAACTTTTAAAATGATTTAAAAATAGATTTAAGAGGTTTAAAATGAATTTAAGAAAACGATTATACATATAATATAGTGCAATCAGTTCGGACATGGCACAGTGCTCAATAAATGCACAGCTAAACAGATGAATTTTGAGTCTAGATTTAAATGACTAATGTTTTAGCACATCTGATCACTTCTGGAAGCTGATTCCAACTGCGGCGGTGGCATAATAACGAAAAGCACATTCCCCTTGTTTTGTGTGAACCTTTGGTATTTCTAACTGACTTGATCCTGATGATCTGAGTGGTCTGTTAGGTGAACATATCTGCTATGTATTTAGGTCCTAGGCCATTGAGTGATTTATAAACGAGTAAAAGTACTTTAAAATCAATCCTAAATATAACTGAAAGCCAATGTAAGGTCCTGAGGACTGGTGTGATATGCTCAGAATATCTGGTTCTAGTCAGAATCCTGGCAGCAACGTTCTGGATGAGCTGCAGCTGTCTAAAGGTCTTCTTGGGAAGGCCGGTGAGGAAACCATTACAATAGTCCACCCTGCTGGTTATAAAGGCATGAACAAGTTTCTCCAAGTCTGGACTGGAAACAAAACCTCTAATTCTTGCAATGGTTTTGAGAGGAGTTTGCTGATTTAGTTACTGCTTTGACATGACTACTGAAAATAAGGTCTGTCTCCAGAATCACACCAAAATTCCTGACTTGATTTTTAGTTATGCATTCACCTTAAGAACTTCATCTTTCTTTCCAAATGCAATGACTTCAGTTTTATCCTTGTTTAACTGAAGAAAGTTCTCGCACACCCAACTGTTAATTTCATCAATGCATTGCCAGAGGGAGTCAATGGGGCTGTAGTCTTTTGGGAGATAAGGATAGGTAAATCTGGGTATCATCAGCATAACCGTGATAGGCAATTTGGTTCTTTCTCAATATTTGACTTAGTGTGAGCATATAAAGGCTAAACAAGAGCGGTGCAAGAATAAAGCCTTGTGGGACTCCGCATGTCATGGACGTCCACTTAGATTATGCTCTCCTATACTCACATAATAATCTCTCCCTTCTAAGTATGACCTGAACTATTTAATTACCATGCCAGAAAGCCCGTCCAAGTTTTCCAGTCTCTCTAGTAGTGTTATGATCGACAGTATCAAACGCAAGCACTGAGATCTAGTAGTACCAGCACTGATATTTTTCCAGATTCAGAATTTAAGCGAATATCTTTTATTATCTTAATGAGTGCTGTCTCTGGGCTGTGATGCGGTCGAAAACCAGATTGAAAATTTTCCAGGTATTCATTTGAGTTTAAGTATTTGTTCAGTTGATTAAAGACTACCTTTTCAATAACCTTTCCTATAAAAGGGAGATTTGATATTGGTCTATAGTTGCTTAAATTGGTGTTATCAAGATTTCTCGTTTCAGAAGGGGTTTAACAACGCAGTTTTCAGGGAGTTTGGGACACATCGCGCTCCCCTCTGAACCACCCGCACCCTTATATGTTGTTCACAAGTGTGGCGTTCACCACTTCTAAGAGATCTGCTTCCTAACAGTTAAGCACCCTTTTGAAAAAAATTGTGGGAAGTGTGTCAAGATAGCATGTTGCCGATTTAAGGTGCTGTACTATTTCTTACAAAATTTTGCTATCAATTTCTTCAAAAACAGACATAGTATCATCTTTTTGGTATTGTGGTCGAATCTTTCTGACCTCTGCATAACTTTGGGATGTGCTAATCGCCTTCCTGATAATATTGATCTTCTCAGAAAAGAAGGAAGAAAACTCATTGCATTTGCTGTCGGAGAACATTTCACTGGCAATCTGATTTGGGGGGGTTTGTCAGTCTCTCAACAGTAGCAAAAAGAGTGCGAGTGTTGTTCAAGTTACTGCTTATAAGGTTTGAGAAGAATGACTGTATAGCTTTGCCTAGTTCCACATTGAAAATACGAAGGCTGTCTTTATATATGCTACAGTGTATTTCAAGTTTCGTCTTCCGCCACATCCGCTCCGCTTTTCTGCATTGTCTTTTCATACTCTGAACTGCTGGTGATTTTTTCCAAGCTGATTTCTGTCTGCCAGACTTATATTACTTAATTTTACAGGAGCAATATCATCAATAACATTCTTAACTTTTGAGTTAAAGGAATCAAGGAGAAGATCAACAGAGTCTGCAGAAATGCTAGGTGTTAAAGATATAGCCTCCATAAAAAGCACACTAGTGTTTTCGTTAATGCATCTCGTTCTGACTGAGACCGATCTAGATTCAGTGGTAACCGAGATCAATATATCAAAGAAAATACAAAAGTGAACAGATAGCGCTACGTCCTCAATAACAATGGATGAAATGTTTAGACATCTACTGATGATTAAATCTAGAGTGTGTCCAAGATTGTGTGTGGGTTCATGCACATGCTGAATCAGGTCAAAAGTATTTAAAACTTAATTTTTTTTGTAGTTTTGTTTTCTGCAATATCTATGTGAATATTAAAATCCCCTGCAATAGCAAAACAGTAAAACTCTGAGGAAATCATTGATTGCATTTCTGTGAACTCTTCAACAAAGGCTGGAGAGTATTTTGGAGGCCTGCAAATAATGATAAACAGAATGCATGGAGCACCTTTCAACACAATCCCTAAATATTCAAAAGACAAGTACTGACCAAAAGACACTTGCTTGCATTGATAGACATCATTAAATAGAGCAGCTACACCTCCACCTCTCCTAACAGTCCTGCAAACACTCACGAAAGTGAAGTTAGGAGGGGCTGTTTAATTGAGGACCATTGCACTGCAGCTGTCTTCCAGCCAAGTTTCGTTTAGAAACATAAAATCCAGGCTGTTTGTGGTTAAGTCATTGATTAGAAATTATTTATTCTTTAGTGAGCGAATGTTTAAAAATGCTAACTTGATGGCATTGCATTTTGTCTCAACAGCAAAATATTAGTTTGATGCATAACAGGCCACAGATTAGATAAGTCAGCCGTACGGCTTAAGAAGACCTTAGACTTTCTATCACGTGATAAAACAGAAAAAGAGAAAACTACAGGCACACTGGGTTCCCGCTTGTTCTGTAAAAATTTGTGAATGTTGCTGCTATATTTTCCTATTATAGCGGGGACCCGACACATATAACTGAGAGCTGTTATCAGTGTTTGTGGTTCACCTACAGCAGATGGAGGGTTCGGGCCCTGGCGTTGTGGCAGCGGCCGGAGCGCTCTCACAGGAGGAGGAAGACGAGCTGGGCCCACAGGCTTTGGTGGTTGTGGGGCCTGCCGTTTTTTAGTTGATATCTGGGGGTAGAGTAGACTCATTTAGACCAATCTAATCATTAGGTTTTAGCCAGGTTTCAGTCAAGCAGAGTACATCAAAACGAGTATCTGTGATCATTTCATTTACAATAAATGCTTTGGGTGAGAGCGATCTAACGTTTAGGAGTCCAAACTTTAAACATTGTTTTTGTTCATTTATTTTAAATTTTCTGGTTTAATCACGATCAGATTTTTTCTAGATGCATTAAATTTATATTTTGACCTCACTATTCGGGGAACAGAAACAGTCTTTATAGATTGTACAGCACAAGTACTTCTATCATTTAAGCGGGTAGAACACAAGTCATCAGGGCAGTTATTTGAGATTTGGCTTACTAGTCATATGGAGCGTAACGTCCTGGAGATGTTGTCCGACATGAGCTCCGCTCCAACTCTGCTGGGGTGCAGACCATCAGCACGAAAAAGCCTAGGAAGCTCCCAGAAAAGATTCCAATTATTAAAAAAGAGCAGTTTCTGTTCTTTACACCATGACAATAACCATTCATTTAAAGCAAAAAGCCTACGGAACTTTTTTGGTGTCCCGTCGATAAGTGGGAAGTCGGTCCTGACACGATGATCGTCGTCGTCGCGGGCGATGTGCGGCGCACCTTCTCGATCAGGCTCCTGAAGTTCCTCTTCAGTGTCTCTGTCTGCTGCAGCTTGGTGTCGTTAGCCCCCGCTTGAAGCACGACCGCTCTGGGGCTCTCGTCACCCTTCAGGATCGCGGGTATCGGCGCAGAAACATCGAGAACACGAGCAACAGGGAAAAAGTGTGTATGCACTTTACCTTCAGCTAACGTAGAACGGACATGCCGGACGATGGAGTCTCCAATGATCACAGCATCGCGTTCCGTCTCACGGAGAGGAGCGAAGCAGTTCCAGGTGGAGATCTCGAAGACCAGAGGCGGCGGAGGGGGAGAGGTCGTCGCCCGGGGCATGGCTCGCGTCTTCCGCTGTGGGTGCACCCAGGGTCTGTGGTGTCCCGGCGCTGGAGTGAAGGACATTTGGGAAGATCGCGTCCTGGGTGCACCAGGCCTGTGCAGAGAAGCACACGGTGTAGAGGTGGTGGGAGAGTTAGCAGCAGGCTGTATACTTACCTCGGACTTGGAGCGTCAGCCTGGGATGTTTACAGCGCGGCTCTCCGCGCTCTCAGCTGGGTCTCCTTTGCCACCAGGTCCCGGATCTGCTTCTCCACGGCCTCCAGCTCGACCTGCACCGAATGCAGCTCGAACCTGTCCTCACCTGCACTCAAAGGTAGACACACATCCGCCATTAAAGCAAGTAACAGTGAGTAAAACAATGGTAATTTGTGTGAATAGAGTATTAGTGTAAGCGAGATTAGCGGCAAACCACGCTGGCGATGCTAGCGGGCTACATGCTAATAGCGACTCGGAAAGTCAAAAATAGAACTATTGATAACAAGGCGCTCAGATTGTTTTTTGTTGTAGAATACGATAGGGGAAATATTCACACATTATAGAAACGAAAATGATGGTGTATAAAATTGATTTTAAGATAAAAAATTAGACGACAAAGAATTAACTTGACGGAGCTCAAACTCAAACCACACGGCAGCAACAAACAGGAAGTAGCTTTAGCTGAGGAAATTAGATATTGATGGGAATTCCCTAATTACCAATGAATACTCTGTGCAGACTACAGATAACTTTGTAAACCACAGATTTCCTGCCTGTTTTAAAGACCAGATGGCTTTTGAAAATACCTCACATAATAGGGAGGGAAAATGTGTGAACAAACTAATTTTGAGTTTTTCTTTATTTATTTTTGTTATTTCTCCCCCTTTTGGCTGTTTCACAATGTTCTTTACAGTGCCCAATATTGATCTGCATTTAGCTGCACTGATATGAATTTCTAAGCAGGGAGCAGAAACTGCTGTCACACTGGACATCAATGTAAAGTAGTTCTCATTCACCTCCAGTCTCTGCTGGAGTCAGATGAGGTCAAAGTGTATAGTGCTGTATGTGGTGTTGTGCTTGACTCACAGTGTGTGGCTTTGTTTATGTTAAGTGGGTCAACAACACTTAACACAATGTAGTTGTTTCATCAATAGAAATACAACAAGAGTTCTTTGGAGTGAGGGAGGAGGTGTGCAGTACATGACAGTAAAAACTTTATCTTTCCTGTAATTATGTAAGTACAAATATTGTTTTTCAGTAGAACTTGTTCTCCAATTTATGCCTCTTAAATTAGCATTGGAAAACCTCCCCTTGCTTTGTAATAAGATGTAATTTTGCTATTAAAATTGCTAGAATATTTTCCAAATCATCACGTTTTTTTTCACTAAAACAGTTTAAGAGGTTTATTCTTTTAAAGAAATCATTCCCAAGTGAAAATCTTTCTGATTAGTTATTGTTGTGCTGATGGTCACAGGTTTTCAAACTGTTTAACACAAATGAGTGCTTTCACATTATAATGAGGCACATCCCATGTTTCGTTACGTCCTTGTTTAGCAACAAGCCTTTCTTTTGTTTAGCCTTTTTTTGAGGTGTAGGACCAGCTGAACAAGAACTATTTCAGCAAAAAAAATTTGGCAATATAATGTCTTGTTGTTGTAACCACTGTCTTCAGTGTAACCTAAGCCCATTTTAGGTAACTGAAAACAGTATAATTGTCTCTTTACTATGGAAGCCAGTTCCACCTCAGAGTATAAAAATAACCAAGAGTTTAAAAAGGAAATAAAAAAAGTCAAATTGTGTAATATAAAGCTATTAAAAGATCACATCTAAATTTAATTATAAGCTCACTTTAGTGGTATGCAGGAGAAACTGACACGATTTGTAAAAACTAAACAAAATAAAGAACAACAAAATGTGCCAGACAAGGAAAGAAAGCAGTTTTGCGAGGGAAAACTGTTCTGTGATTTCCACTGAAATGCATTACAGAGTACTTGGCTAACAGTGAGGATGAAAAAAAGTTAATGGGTTAGTTCACCCAAAAATGAAAATTCTGTCATTAATTACCCTCATGTTGTTCCAAACCCGTAAGACCGTCGTTCATCTTCGGAACACAATTTAAGATATTTTTGATGAAATCTGCAATGTAAAAAAAAAATCTGTGACATATATGGTAAAATAGCGGCAGCTATGGTTGCCAGAACTTCACCGTAAAAAATATGGTAGCAACATTTTAGGTTTTACAGACTTAGCTTAAATTCACAATAAAATACCGTATTTCAATAACTGATGTAATATTAATAAACCAACATATTGAAGAACTAATATCTGTTTGAAACCATTGCAATTGCCTGATAACCACCAAAAACTGGTGGTGAGGAGAAAGTTCCATAATTGAAGCAAAGCTTCAGCACAAAACAGCTTTTCTACGAGCTGAGGAGGGCAATACTTACAATATATAGAAGGTGCACAGTGTCATTAACACAAACACTAAACACCATCACGGTGACACACATGATACTGAAATAATGCAATAAACATTAATTTAATGACATTAGATGTAACATACAACCCTAATGCACACAACTGATAAGAAAAAAACTAAGAAGAAAGAGTTATTTCAACAAAAAAAAACATCAAATATGAAGTGTCATGCGGGGAATTCTGGGAGTGTCAATTTACGTTTTTTTTCACTGTAAATTATACAATGGCCTTTTCTTTTTCACTTCCAAAAACCGTATTTTTAACAGTGTTTTACTGTAAAATTACATTAAATGTTATTACGTTTATTCACCGTATATAGTATGGAAGCTTACTGTTAACCAATTAACAGGTTTTACTGTAGCATTTTACAGTCTTTTACTGTTAAAATCAAAAAATTTTACAGTGTAGGCTCTCTGACCCATGAGCAGCAAGGTAAACGTACCCCGTTCAAGGTCCAGAAACGTCCAAGATGTCTACAAAGAGTCGTGTGACATCAGTGGCTTCAACTGTAAAGTTAACGAAAGCTACGAGAATGACGCATCCCGCCGGACTTTGTCGATTATCTTGGTACTTTTCTGGACCTTGAAAGTGTTAGTTACCTTGCTGTCTATGGGAGGGTCAGAGAGCCCTCAGATTTCATAAAAAATATCTTAAATTGTGTTCCGAAGATGAACGAAGGTCTTACAGGTTTCGAACAACACGAGAGTGAGTAATTAATAACAGCATTTTTGGGTGAACTATCCCTTTAAACTCTTTCTGGACACCTGGCAACTGTAGTTAAAGACACTATCACTTTGCCTCACTTGAAAAACATAACCTAGTCTGTGAGTGAAGGAAAACAAGAAATACGTATCCTGTGGATCTTAGCTAATGTAATACTGTAAAAACATGGAACTAAAATAAAAAATTGCATACACTGTAAGACACGTTTAAATGAAAAAGTACACACTTTTTTTTTTGGATGACTGGAACCCAGCAAAAATAAAAATGTAAAAGAAGGAATAAAACTACTGTAAAGAGAACAGTTACTCCCTTGGGGCAAATACTTTTGCAGTCCCCATGAGTTTTAGACATTTCTGCAAATGCAGTCAAACGCCGTGTGTTTCAAATGCAGCGCTCGGATTGGCGGAGAGATCCATCCAGCGCGTCTGAGCGCACACACTTCCTCTCCAGAGCGGGATGGGGGGAGTTTCTGCAGTTTGAATGTCCCACTCACAGCTAGTAAAAATAAACATAATAGCTGGGATTTTGTGTTAGTAAAGAAGATGGATTATAGCAGACAACATGCGCAAAATATGGACATCAGAGAAAGGTAAGTGTAAATGGCATTCGGCTGCGGAATATGTTGGGGGACGTTTGGAAACGCCTACTGAGAAACCCCAAAATACAGTTAACTGAGTTTACAAAAATTCCTATAAATAAGTTGGTCAGGTTTAAGATTTGGAAAAGGTGTAAGATGCAAAGTTGTGCCTGTTTCATATTTACCTCTGAACAATGACCGTAATGGAAGAAATCGCAATTCGTAATTGTATTTCTTAATACTGCAGCTTGAAATACTGGCAGTTTCTCCGGGCTGAGTAAAACAGATGTTTTGTGATCTCTAGCAGTACAATAGTGTTTTTACACAGCCGTTGTGAGGAACTGAAGCGGTGTAGAGGTTCACCCGCTCGTCTGTGATCACTGAAGCGCTGAAGCTACAAGTTCATGATTACAAGATAAAGCTGTGAAGATTTGATCTCTTATGGTGGCAGAAACAACACGCCTCGACAGCACAACAGTCAGTGGCACATTGAAAAACTCAATGCTGTTTATCAACAAAACAATATACAGTGGAAAAAATAAATAAAATAAACCAATAAAAAGTGTGATTGTCACTGGTTTAGGTAGCTTAAACAAAACACGGTATGGTCCATGTTTACATGCACATCAGTTCATCTATCTATCTATCTATCTATCTATATCTATCTATCTATCTATCTATCTATCAGTGCAGGCTTCATTTCGAATATGCTTGTTGAATTCCTCAATTGTAAGTCACTTTGGATTAAAGCGTCTGCTAAATGAATAAATGTAAATGTAAATATGCTGCTTGTTTTTATATTTTTTATCTAGAGCAATGACATTCATACATTTTTTAGTGTGGCCTAAAGGCTTTCATTTTTGGGCCACTGATTATGAAATATATCTTCATCAGTTTGAAATTCCAATTACCGGTATTAGAAGCAGATGTATAAAATGTGAATTAAAATTTGTGGAAGTAATCAAATGTAACTTGTGAATACGATTTCAACTTAGTAAGATGCAGTTTAGCGTGCTGAACTCTGACCTCTGACTTCTGACCTCCCACTGCTGCAAGCACCTGATATCCTGCTGGGGTGTCAGAAGTGATTCCCTTCAGCGCGTTCAGAAAACCTTAATTACCCTTACGAAAAAGAAGTTTATTCAAGTGTGCTATTAGTATACTTCTTTTAAACTAAAAAAAATAGGAAAGTATACTTTCAGTCCAATTTTATGTACTTCTCAGAAATATACTAAAAATTACATTTAAGTATACTTGACTTATACTTAGAAAAAGTCTAAATATATTTTAGCTATAATTGTGCTCTTAGAATCCGTGTTTTCATTGTTATACTGTAGGGGGGCGCTAGTACACATCTTCTGCAGTGTTGCCAACTTAGCAATTTTGTTGCTAAATTTAGCAACTTTTCAGACTACCCTAGCAACTTTTTCTTCCAAAAGCACCTAGCAACAAATTTAGCTTTTTTTTTTAAATTTATTTGGCAGCTTTTGGCAACTTTTGATAAGTGACTCAAATGTTAAAAAGGCACAATTTACCATTTAAATTACACAAAAAGAGGAACCCAAAGATGCCCAGCAGTACACACGTTACAGGAATTAAGTTAGCTGCTATTTGCAATTGTTCAATTAAATAATAATAATAATAATAAAAATTGAATACTGTTATTTTTCATTTATGAGACACTTTGTTAGTAGCTTGTACCTGTGATTGTTGATGAGTTAGTGCACTGTAAGAAAAATATGCAGGAAAATGGAAAAGGTGCTAGTAACTTTCCAGGACATTATCCGTTATCCGTTGTAACCCGAAAACACAAAATACAATGCGTAATTAAAAATGCAGGTACAAAAACATGTGGAAAAATCAATCCAGAAAATTCCTTCATACTAACACAGTAGATTGTGCATTATTTCTTTACTTTTCTTAGAGTGCAGCATACTAACTAACTACTAATAAACTGCTTTAAAGTATAAAACTTAAATTGTAATCGTTCAAAAATGCGTAAGTTTTCGATAATTCAATGAATTAAAAAAGTTATTTATATGTTAATATTATATTATGCATTTATATCGCTACGAACAAATCTAAATTAACATATATAAAATATATATATGTTTTTGCTGAGATTTGACAATTTTGCATCGTGATTACATAGTGACGTCATCACGCAATGTCATCACAACGGAATTTAGCAACTTTTAGCAACAAATCAACCTTCCTTTAGCAACTTCCCCTGAAAATTAGTTGGCAACACTGATCTTCTGTACATAATTTCCAAAAAACACAAGTGAAGAAGAAACCGAAACAACAGATGCTTCCACATGTAAACTAACACGATCATTAGACATAAAACAACATCAAAACTGTGTAAAGTTGATGTAACGTCGACCAATGAAGAGGTAATAATGAATGTCAAGCTTTGAGGTGTTGATCGACTCATCTACGTTTTGATTATCATTCTGAATCCAATTCAAAGTCTTTTTTCAGCTTTTTGTTCAAACTGTTGTTTATTTCTTTATTTTTTATTAAACGTACCACATTCAAGTGTTTAAAAAAAGAATGCATGAAGCTAGAATAAAAGGTTTTTGTTTACAAGCAGATACCCTGTTCTTTTGACGTTTTGTATGTGCAGATATTAATGTAACAAAATATATACAAATTAATACCTAAATAGGGACAAAGTAGTATACTTAAAGTATGATGTAAAGTTCACCTTAAGAAAACTTAGAGTACTTAGAGAAAACATCTCCAGGTTACGTATGTAACCATGGTTCACTGAGGGGAAACGAGACACTGCGTCCTCTAGGGGTCGCTTTGGGGAACGCCTCGTCGTGACCCGTGTCTGAAGCCTACATTGAAAAACACCAACTTGTTTGGCCGGCGAAAGCCATGACGTCACTACCGTCGCAACAAGTACAAAATAGGCGCCGGTAGCGCAAATCATCACTTCTTCGTCTGAAGCTTGCGTCAGCAGCATGGCAAGAAACCTAGAGGACGCAGTGTCTCGTTCCACTCAGGGAACCATGGTTACATAAGTAAACAGAGACGTTCCCTTTCAAGGGAACTTCAAACTACGTCCTCTAGGGATCGCTATGGGGAACGATACACCCACGCCACCATGCTGAGGGGAGTGCAAGCCAGAACCATGGCGAGCACTACGTACCAACTCTACCATATTGCTATGGGAGTTGCCCCTGTCCTGGATTTAGACGGCTGTCAGTGACATTACTCCCTGCGGCCAGAAGCTTAGGCTGCCAAGGGACATTACTAGAGCCTCACCGTGGTCAGGTCCCACCGGGACAAGATTGGTAGTAGAACCCAGGCTACCAATAGTCTACCATGGGAATCAGTCTCTCAAGATTGACCTCTGGTGTAATGAGGGCAGCTGGCTCGGTGCCCAGAACTGCGGGACGGCAGGGGCCACCGTACCAGCTGTGCCAAAAAAAGCCTCCTCGGAGGTGGCGCCAGGGCCTAGAATCAAGAAGGATTCCTCCACGGGAATACGACCAAGAGCCTACTTATTGGCTCAATTACTAGTCTTGGCCTGTCACTCAGGGCTACCTCACTTTGCAGAATGACCTGTCTCAACAGGCCTCTAGTGGAAAAACCCTGTCAGAGCAGGTATTCGAGGACACCATGAGGAGTGGGTCCCAGACGGAACCAGGGTTTTAGACCACTCAGAAAAAGAGAACGAAGCTGTGCGCGTAACTCTTACCATATAGGATTTTAGAGAAGTGGGCAAAGTAGAACGTGCGCACTTACCAATTTCGTGGAATTTTAGAAAAGTGGGCAAAGATACCGTGCCCACTTACCACCATGTGGATTTTAGAATGTTCATATGTAGATGGATACAACCGTTCTAGGGGGTTCCGTGGCACTTCTGGAGGGCAGCCTATAGATGGAGCTCTGAGTAGCCATCAGTCTCACCTACGGCTATCACGATGGCGTGGCTAGCCGCGAACCTGTAGCCGAGGGAGCAGACATCCATTCAGCGGGAACTCGACCTACAGAACGTTCCATTGGTGGAACGGCTAGCAATTATCAGCTGGGGGAGCAACACGCCCAGTTCTCACCGAGAAGGGGACTCGACCCGCAGCACGTTCCAGCTAGCGGAACCAGCTAGTAACAATCTCGGCGTGGGAACCCACGCCTGGTCCTCAGACGCCAAGGGGGCTCGACCCTTTCTACTAATGGTGGGTTTTCCCCGGCTGGCAGTAGCTCATTCTGGCTGGGGGAGCCCAACCCACCTCTCACCGAGGTGGTACGAGGTCTTTCTGGACGACAGCGAGCTCAAGCCTCTCCATGAAAGAGGGCACCTCCGTTTTTCAGCAGCTGAGAATACTGTCCACAATTCCAGGTGACACTTCTGAAGGGGAGCCCCAGTGCTAAAACATTAACACACAGGACAGCCCCTGGAGGAGGGATTCAGCTCCTCGGAGAGGATCCTGCTCGTCAGACGACACCCTCTTAGTACCCCTTGATATCGAGGGGGGCAGTGCCTTCTGAGTGCGTCGATCGAGACACACTGGTTGAGAGGAGCCCAGGAAATCGGGGCCTAACCCTCTCCGAAACAGGGAACGAAGTCCGAAACGCGTAACCCTCACCATACAGGATTTTAGAGAGGTGGGCAAAGAAGAACGTGCGCACCTACCACTTTCGTGGGATTTTAGAGAAGTGGCAAAGCATAACGTGCACACCTACCACCTAGGTGGAATTTTAGACGGGTGGCAAAGCCTAACGTGCCCACCCACCACTTACGTGGATTTTAGAAAAGCGGCAAGGATAACGTGCACACTTACCACTCACGTGGATTTTAGAAGGTGCGCAAAGAGCACTCTTAGGGTTCTATTGTCACCCGGACGTAATGGCCGGTCGGGAACAGCAGCTCCAGCACCCTCCTCAGAGGTGAGGGGAGTGCTGTCTCCAGGGTGTGTCGACCAATACACACTATTTGAGTGGAACCCAGGGTACCGGGGTGTTACTCCACTTTGAAACAAAGGGAACGAAGACAGCACGCGTAACCCTTACCTTCACAGGATTTTAGAGAAATGGGCAAAGAATCCCGTGCCCATTTACCACCTAAGTGGAATTTTAGAAAATGGGCAAAGCAACACGTGCCCATCTACCAGCTATGTGGATTTTAGAGAAATGCGCACAGCTTCACGTGCACATCCCCCACTCACGTGGCATTTGGAAAAATGCGCAAAGCCTGCTTCACGTGGACACTTATCATATTATCTGGAATTTAAGTTCATGGAGACCCGACCATATCGGCCCGCCGGAAGAGGCCGGCTCGCACATCTCAGTAGTGATGGGAGCCCTGCCTAGGACAGCTTACACAGGAGGATCCTGGTGATGCCCCCGTACCTCCTGTTCGATGCCTCAGCAAGAAGGAGTACGCCGGTGGCCAGGAAGCCCCTCGGGGTGACCAGGCACTGTAGCCCCGTCCGGGTGCCTTGCAGCGTAGCACCGGGGGCCTGATGTTCACGAAGGCTCCCGCAAGAGCCCGTATTCGGCCGCATGATCCAGGAGGTATGAAGCCGAAGCCCGGCTTTTCTTACCGTCTGGATGTATGTCGACGAGTGACACGCCTACTGCAAGTAGAGCACCTGGCTTCTGAGCCCAGCAACGGCACCTCATTGAGGGCGTCTAGCAAGGGACAAAACCGCACAGGTCCCGGGAAACACTGCAAGGAACTATAGAAGGTTACACACACACAGCCATCTCGGTCTGTCCTCGATATACAGATATCATGATATTTGGATCGTACTCACCCCCATGACCTCTGTGCTGGAGCTCTGCTCCGAGGATCTTTCTGACCGGATCATCCGCTGCAGGTAACTTTACATTTATTACACATGACCACCTCAGTCTCTCATTAGTATACATGCTCTCATGATATATGGATCATACTCAACCACCACGAGCCTTGTTGCCGGGGCTCTGTCCAGGGATTTTTGACCGGACCATCAGTCATGCGGTTACTATGATCTAGCCATAGAACCACCAACAACATCATGGGCCCAGTAGGAGACTGTTTGAAAAATGTTTTACAGCTAACCTCGGTCAGCTGGAGATGGTGGTCATAACAGGGGAATTGGAAAAAGGGGAGGACAGGGTAGATGTTGCACCCTCCGCGGGAGAGCGTGAATACCTAAGTATTACTCTGACCCGGACGAAAGCGCTGGCGCCTCGCCCAGGTCTCACCCCTCGGGTTTCGCCCTGCCTCCCCTCGACCCACGATACTTCCTACCCCCACCCAAAGGTGGAGGCGGGGCGCGAGTCGCGACACTAGACCTCTGTGCCCGTCTCTGATCCTCAAACCGAGACGGCCTAGCGCCTTCTTCCTGCTCAATAACCAACAGTCTTCTACACTGGATTCCATCTGCCCTTAAAGGGCACTTTCATAATCTCTGCAATAATTAAATATGCTTTAAAAGGAAATATATTCTCTCCAATAAGTATGGTCTTAAACAAACTACCTTAGATGGCAGTTCTTCTGAAGCTCATGTCAGATTTACAGCATGTTTTAAAACATTTCAGAGATAAAGTATGTCCATCATCCTGAGTGCAGTCAATTATTTACATAGACAATGAAATTACCAGGAAGTTTCTGTTATAAATGACACCCATATATGGGTAACAGTATAACAATTATGCAGACATGTAACGACATGTGTCTAGAAACTGAGATTGTCAACTGCATCAATGGCATGTATAAAATTTTTTAAGAACGTACAAGCTGAAATACCTAAAGATGTCTTAAAGTGATACTTCATGCATTTAAATGGCTGTAAATGTATTTTGCAATGACATTTCTTTTGTGTGTCTATGGATTACTGATATATGATGGTACAAACTATCTGTACAGCAAGACATAGTTAATAGTTTCTTTAGTTAATAGTTTTTTAATAATTTAGGTAAGTAAATGATGGTAAAGACATGCATGTAAGTAAATGATTTTATGGGGTAAACCAGTTTTTACACTGAACTTTGGAAACCTTCAAATGTATGGTTTATGCAGGTGAATGTATTTGTTTGCAGTATGAAGGTGTGAATGGTGTGAGTGTATTAAGCCACTCACAAGTTCAAAACAAGTCAACAAGTAAAATAAGTCATTCTAAATGCAATCATTTACTGCAGTTTCACTAATATTATCATTGAAAAATAGGCAGATCTGACACACCTGGGGAAAAGTGCCAAATAACAAGACAATTATCAAGGCTTTGGGAGCCTTTATAGGACTTAATTAAATATAGGCATCTAAACTCATGAAATTAGACAATTAGCAATGTCAAAGTCGTTTAATGCATGACAGGAATTCTGAACACGTTGCACAAACTTGTGGAGGTTATGTGACTTATTTGCATATCAAGCAGTTACTTGTTGAGGGTGTAGACGGTACTGTATACCGGCCTCCCGCAGTGACCTTTGGAATGTGGAATGCATGGAATGCAACCCGTGTGTCACTGACAGCATGGCATGGAATTCAGACCTCAGGTTTCCCTCTTTCCTAAAAATGAACAGTCACTTTAGAGTATTTACTACCACAGCAGTGCATTTTGTCTTTGAAGTGTATCTTTGAAGGTCAGTATTAGATCTAGTTTTTGTTCTAGTTTGATGCATTCTTTAACTTTAACTTTACCAAGATGCATTGAATTTCAGCTTGTGCAGTCGGTAACTGACTAATGAAGATTCTTTGCAATAAAAGATGTCTCTGGAATATGAAAAGAAGTATTTGCCAATGCAGAAAGTAGATTTTAATGTTGTAAGGAGTTTATACGCATGAAGTTATGTTAGAGCAAATAAGCAAATGAAGAGAATGCAAGCCCTCATATGCTGAAAACCTTCTTTCTCTGTTACAGAAACTTTTTTTATTCAATGTTGAGTTTAAAGCTTGCCTACAGGAAAGTTGTTTCTAACAAGTGAAATTAAATGTTATTTGAAATAAAGAAAGACAGATATGAATGTTGTAGCATTTTTATACTCATGAAAATATGTTAGAGCTCATATGCACAAGAAGCCTAGTTTGTTTCTAATGTGAACAGTAACACTGTGTTAGTGCAACTTAGCAAATGAAGAGAATGCAAGCCCTCATAAGCTGAAAACCTTCTTTCTGTCTTACAGAAAGTTGGTTTTGCAATGTTAAGAATAAAGCTTGCCCACATAAAAGATGTCTCTGGCATATGAAAAGAAATGTTATTTGCAATGCAGAAAGTCAGATTTTAAGGTGTTTGAAATTTTATGCTCATGAAATTATGTTAGAGCTACTAAGCAAATAACAGACTACACGCCCTCATATGCTGAATACCTTCTTTCTCTGTTACAGAAACTTGGTTTATGCAATGTAAAGTCTAAAGCTTGCAAACATTAAAGTTGTTTCTAACAAGTGAAATTAAATGTTATTTGAAATGCAGAAGACAGATTTGAATGTTGTAGCAGTTTTATACTCATGAAGTAATGATAGAGCTCATATGCACAAGAAGACTAGTTTGTTTCTTCAGTGAACAGTAACACTGTGTTAGTGCAACTGAGCAAATGAAGAGAATGCAAGCCCTCATATGCTGAAAACCTTCTTTCTCTCTTACAGAAAGTTGGTTTATGCAATGTAAAGTCTAAAGCTTGCACACATGAAATATCATTCTAACATGTGAAAATAAATGTTATTTGCAATGCATAAAGACAGATATGAACTGTAGCTTTTATAATAAGGAAAATATGTTAGAGCTTCTAGGCACAAGAAGCTTAGTTTAGAGCTTCTGTGAATAGTAACATTATGTTATTGCAATTAAGCAAATGAAGAGAATGCAAGCCCGCATATGCTGAAAACCTTCTTTCTCTTACAGAAAGTTGGTTTTTGCAATGTTAAGAATAAAGCTTGCCCACATGAAAGATGTCTCTGGCATATGAAAAGAAATGTTATTTGCAATGCAGAAAGTCAGATTTTAATGTTTAAGGAGTTTTATACTCATGAAGTTATGTTAGAGCAACTAAGCAAATTAAGAGAATGCAAGCCCTCATATGCTGAATACCTTCTTTATGACACAGAAACTTGGTTTATTCAATGTTGAGTCTAAAGCTTGCAAACTTTAAAGTTGTTTCTAAAAAGTGAAATGAAATGTTATTTGAAATGCAGTTTTATACTCATGAAGTAATGATAGAGCTCTATGNTTTTTAGTTTTATGCTCATGAAGTTATGTTAGTGGAACTAAGCAAATGAACAGAATGCAAGCTCTCTTATGCTGAAAACCTTCTTTATGATACAGATACTTGGTTTATTCAATGTTGAGTCTAAAGCTTGCCTACATGAAAGTTGTTTCAAACAAATGAAATGAAATGTTATTTGAAATGCAGAAAGACAGATATGAATGTTGTAGCAGTTTTATACTCATGAAGTAATGATAGAGCTCATATGCACAAGAAGACTAGTTTGTTTCTTCAGTGAACAGTAACACTGTGTTAGTGCAACTGAGCAAATGAAGAGAACGCAAGCCCTCATATGCTGAAAACCTTCTTTCTGTCTTACAGAAAGTTGGTTTTTGCAAAGTTAAGATTAAAGCTTTCCCACATGAAAGAGGTTTCTGGCATGTTGAGGAAATGTTATTTGCAATACAGGAAAGTCAGATGTGAATGGTTAAGCACCTTGATTATAATAATCTAATTAAAGTGTCTAAACCCAAGAACTTAATTTAGGCCTCCGGTAACAGTAACACTATGTAGTGAAAAACTAAGCAAAGAAGGGAGAATGCAAGCCTCCTATGCTGACAACCTTCTTCTAGGTTACAGGATGGATTATGCAATGTAACAAAGCTTGCAAACATTAAAGTGTTTTCTAACAAGTGAAATGCCATGTTTGAAATTTAGAAGACAGATTGAATATTGTAGCATTTTATATATGAAAATATGTTAGATTCCTATGACACAAGAAGCCTATTTGTTTCTCCTGGAACAGTAACACGTTATGTTTATGCAAATAAGTAAATGAAGAGAATGCGTGTCCACAGATGCTGAAAACATTCTTTGTTAGAGAAAGTTGGTTTTTGCAATGTTAAGAATAAAGCTTTCTCACCTGATTGATGTTTCTGCCTTATGAAATGAAATGTTATTTGCAATACAGAAAGTCAGATTTTAATGTTTTAGGAGTTTTATACTCATGAAGTTATGTTAGAGCAACTAAGCAAATGAACAGAATGCAAGCCCTCATATGCTGAAAACCTTCTTTATGATACAGAAACTTGGTTTATTCAATGTTGAGTCTAAAGCTTGCCTACATGAAAGTTGTTTCAAACAAGTGAAATGAAATGTTATTTTCAATGCAAAGTTTGATACTCAGAAGTAATGAAGAGCTCTAGGCACAAGAAGCCTAGTTTGTTGCTTCTGTGAACAGTAACACTATGTTAGTGCAACTAAGCAAATGAAGAGAATGCAAGCCCTCATATGCTGAAAACCTTCTTTCTGTCTTACAGAAAGTTGGTTTTTGCAATGTTAAGAATAAAGCTTGCCCACATAAAATATGTCTCTGGCATATGAAAAGAAATGTTATTTGCAATGCAGAAAGTCAGATTTTAATGTTTTAGGAGTTTTATACTCATGAAGTTATGTTAGAGCAACTAAGCAAATGAACTGACTGCAAGCTCTTTAATTTGCTGAAAACCTTCTTTGTTACAGAAACTTGAATTATGCAATGTAAAGTCTAAAGCTAGCAAACATTAAAGTTGTTTCTAACAAGTGAAATTAAATGTTATTTGAAATGCAGAAAGACAGATTTGAATGTTGTAGCAGTTTTATACTCATGAAGTAATGTTAGAGCTCATATGCACAAGAAGACTAGTTTGTTTCTTCAGTGAACAGTAACACTATGTTAGTGCAACTAAGCAAATTAATATATTGCAAGCCCTCATATGCTGAAAACCTTCTTTCTCTGTTACAGAAACTTGAATTATGCAATGTAAAGTCTAAAGCTTGCAAACATTAAAGTTGTTTCTAACAAGTGAAATGAAATGTTATTTGAAATGCAGAAAGACAGATATGAATATTGTAGCATTTTTATACTCATGAAAATATGTTAGAGCTCCTATGCACAAGAAGCCTAGTTTGTTTCTACTGTGAACAGTAACACTATGTTAGTGCAACTAAGCAAATGAAGAGAATCCAAGCCCTCCTATGCTGAAAACCTTATTTCTGTCTTACAAAAATGATATTTGCAATGTTAAGAATACAGCTTGCCCACATAAAAGATGTCTCTGGCATATGAAAAGAAAATGTTATTTGCAATGCAGAAAGTCAGATTTTAATGTTTTAAGAGTTTTATACTCATGAAGTTATGTTAGAGCAAAAAAAACTAAGCAAATGAAAAGAATGCAAGCCCTCATATGCTGAAAACCTTCTTTCTGTCTTACAGAAAGTTGAATTATGCAATGTAAAGTCTAAAGATTGCAAACATTAAAGTTGTTTCTAACAAGTGAAATGAAATGTTATTTGAAATACAGAAAGACAGATTTGAATGTTGTAGCAGTTTTATACTCATGAAAATATGTTAGACCTTGTTTGCACAAGAAGACTAGTTTGTTTCTTCAGTGAACAGTAACACTTTGTTAGTGCAACTAAGCAAATGAAGAGAATGCAAGCCCTCATATGCTGAAAACCTTCTTTCTCTGTTACAGAAACTTGAATTATGCAATGTAAAGTCTAAAGCTTGCAAACATTAAAGTTGTTTCAAACAAGTGAAATTAAATGTTATTGAAATGCAGAAAAAGATTATGAATATGTAGCATTTTTTACTCATGGAACATATGTTAGAGCTCTATGCACAAGAAGCTTAGTGTTTCTACTGTGAACGTAACCACTTTGTTAGGACAACGAAGCAAATGAGAGATGCAAGCCTCAATGATGAAAAACCTTATTCTGTCTTACAGAAATTGGTTTTTGCACTGTTAAGACTAAGCTTGACACATTAAAAGAGTCTCTGGCATATGAAAAGAAAATTTTTTTGCAATGCAGAAAGTACAGATTTGACTGTTTAAACACCTTTATTCTTTATAATCTTAAATTAAAAGCGTCTAAGCTAAGAGGCTTAATTTAGTGCTCCTGTGAACAGTAACACTATGTTAGTGCAACTAAGCAAATTAAGAGATTGCAAGCCCTCATATGCTGAAAACATTCTTTCTCTGTTACAGAAACTTGAATTATGCAATTTAAAGTCTAAAGCTTGCAAACATTAAAGTTGTTTCTAACAAGTGAAATGAAATGTTATTTGAAATGCAGAAAGACAGATATGAATATTGTAGCATTTTTATACTCATGAAAATATGTTAGACCTTGTTTGCACAAGAAGCCTAGTTTGTTTCTTCAGTGAACAGTAACACTATGTTAATACAACTAAGCAAATGAAGAGAATGCAAGCCCTCATATGCTGAAAACCTTATTTCTGTCTTACAGAAAGTTGGTTTTTGCAATGTTAAGAATAAAGCTTGCCCACATAAAATATGTCTCTGGCATATGAAAAGAAATGTTATTTGCAATGCAGAAAGTCAGATTTTAATGTTTTAAGAGTTTTATGCTCATGAATTTAGGTGAGAGAAACTAAGCAAATGAAGAGAATGCAAGCTCTCATATGCTGAAAACCTTCTTTATGATGCAGAAACTTGGTTTATTCAATGTTGAGTCTAAAGCTTGCCTACATGAAAGTTGTTTCAAACAAGTGAAATGAAATTTTATTTGAAATGCAGTTTTATACTCATGAAGTAATGATAGAGCTCTATGCACAAGAAGACTAGTATGTTTCTTCAGTGAACAGTAACACTTTGTTAGTGCAACTTAGCAAATAAAGAGAATGCAAGCCCTCATATGCTGAAAACCTTCTTTCTGTCTTACAGAAAGTTGGTTTTTGCAATGTTAAGAATAAAGCTTGCCCACATGAAAGATGTCTCTGGCATATGAAAAGAAATGTTATTTGCAATGCAGAAAGTCAGATTTGAATGTTTAAGCACCTTTATTCTTATAATCTTAAATTAAAGCGTCTAAACCCAAGAAGCTTAATTTAGTGCTCCTGTGAACAGTAACACTATGTTAGTGCAACTAAGCAAATGAAGAGAATGCAAGCCCTCATATGCTGAAAACCTTCTTTCTCTGTTACAGAAACTTGAATTATGCAATGTAAAGTCTAAAGCTTGCAAACATTAAAGTTGTTTCTAACAAGTGAAATGAAATGTTATTTGAAATGCAGAAAGACAGATATGAATATTGTAGCATTTTTATACTCATGAAAATATGTTAGAGCTCCTATGCACAAGAAGCCTAGTTTGTTTCTACTGTGAACAGTAACACTATGTTAGTGCAACTAAGCAAATGAAGAGAATACAAGCCCTCCTATGCTGAAAACCTTATTTCTGTCTTACAGAAAGTCAGTTTTTGCAATGTTAAGAATAAAGCTTGCCCACATAAAAGATGTCTCTGGCATATGAAAAGAAATGTTATTTGCAATGCAGAAAGTCAGATTTTAATGTTTTAGGAGTTTTATACTCATGAAGTTATGTTAGAGCAACTAAGCAAATGAACAGACTACAAGCCCTCATATGCTGAATACCTTCTTTATGATACAGAAACTTGGTTTATTCAATGTTGAGTCTAAAGCTTGCCTACATGAAAGTTGTTTCAAACAAGTGAAATGAAATGATATTTGAAATGCAGAAAGACAGATTTGAATGTTGTAGCAGTTTTATACTCATGAAGTAAGATAGAGTATAGCACAAGAAGATAGTTTGGTTTCTTCAGGTGAACAGTAACACTGTGTTAGTGCAACTTAGCAAATGAAGAGAATGCAAGCCCTCATAAGCTGAAAACCTTCTTTCTGTCTTACAGAAAGTTGGTTTATGCAATGTTAAGAATAAAGCTTGCCCACATGAAAGATGTCTCTGGCATATGAAAAGAAATGTTATTTGCAATGCAGAAAGTCAGATTTTAATGTTTTAAGAGTTTTATACTCATGAAGTTATGTTAGAGCAACTAAGCAAATGAACTGACTGCAAGCCCTCATATGCTGAATACCTTCTTTATGATACAGAAACTTGGTTTATTCAATGTTGAGTCTAAAGCTTGCCTACATGAAAGTTGTTTCAAACAAGTGAAATTAAATGTTATTTGAAATGCAGAAAGACAGATTTGAATGTTGTAGCAGTTTTATACTCATGAAGTAATGATAGAGCTCATATGCACAAGAGGACGAGGTTTGTTCTCACCCCCCCCCCCCCCCCCCCCCCCGTACAGTAACACCGTGTTAGTGCAAACTTAGCAAATAAAGAATGCAAGCCCTCATATAATGAAAACCTTCTTTCTCTGTAAGAGAAAGTTGGTTTTTGCAAAGTTAAGATTAAAGCTTTCCCACATGAAAGATGTTTCTGGCATGTGAAATGAAATGTTATTTGCAATACAGAAAGTCAGATTTGAATGTTTAAGCACCTTTATTCTCATAATCTTAAATTAAAGTGTCTAAACCCAAGAAGCTTAATTTAGTGCTCCTGTGAACAGAGTAACACTATGTTAGTGCAACTAAGCAAATGAAGAGAATGCAAGCCCTCATATGCTGAAAACCTTCTTTCTCTGTTACAGAAACTTGAATTATGCAATGTAAAGTATAAAGCTTGCAAACATTAAAGTTGTTTCTAACAAGTGAAATGAAATGTTATGTGAAATGCAGGAAAAGGACAGATATGAATTGGTACATTTTAACTCATGAAAAAGTTAGAGCTCTAGCACAAGAGCCTAGTTGTTTCTACTGTGAACAGTAACCACTAGTTAGTGCAATAAGCAAATGAAGAGAATGCAAGCCTCATATGCTGAAAACCTATTTCTGTCTTACAGGAAAGTTGGTTTTTGCAAAGTTAAGAATAAAGTTGCCCACATAAAACGTGTCCTGGCCTATGAAAGAAAGTATTGCAAGGCAGAAAGTCAGGATTTAATGTTGTAGGTTTATACTCAGAAGTTATGTAGAGCAACTACGAAAAATGAACCGACTGCAAGCCCTTTCATATGTTGAAAACCTTCTTTCTGTCTTACAGAAAGTTGAATTATGCAATGTAAAGTCTAAAGATAGCAAACTTTAAAGTTGTTTCTAACAAGTGAAATTAAATGTTATTTGAAATGCAGAAAGACAGATTTGAATGTTGTAGCAGTTTTATACTCATGAAGTAATGATAGAGCTCCTATGCACAAGAAGCCTAGTTTGTTTCTACTGTGAACAGTAACACTTTGTTAGTGCAACTAAGCAAATGAAGAGAATGCAAGCCCTCATATGCTGAAAACCTTATTTCTGTCTTACAGAAAGTTGGTTTTTGCAATGTTAAGATTAAAGCTTTCCCACATGAAAGATGTTTCTGGCATGTGAAAAGAAATTTATTTGCAATACAGAAAGTCAGATTTGAATGTTTTAGGAGTTTTATACTCATGAAGTTATGTTAGAGCAACTAAGCAAATGAACAGACTACAAGCCCTCATATGCTGAATACCTTCTTTATGATACAGAAACTTGGTTTATTCAATGTTGAGTCTAAAGCTTGCCTACATGAAAGTTGTTTCAAACAAGTGAAATGAAATGTTATTTGAAATGCAGAAAGACAGATTTGAATGTTGTAGCAGTTTTATACTCATGAAGTAATGATAGAGCTCATATGCACAAGAAGCCTAGTTTGTTTCTTCAGTGAACAGTAACACTATGTTAGTGCAACTAAGCAAATGAAGAGAATGCAAGCCCTCATATGCTGAAAACCTTATTTCTGTCTTACAGAAAGTTGGTTTTTGCAATGTTAGGAATAAAGCTTGCCCACATGAAAGATGTCTCTGGCATATGAAAAGAAATGTTATTTGCAAAGCAGAAAGTCAGATTTTAGTGTTTTAGGAGTTTTATACTCATGAAGTTATGTTAGAGCAACTAAGCAAATGAACAGAATGCAAGCTCTCTTATGCTGAAAACCTTCTTTATGATACAGAAACTTGGTTTATTCAATGTTGAGTCTAAAGCTTGCCTACATGAAAGTTGTTTCAAACAAGTGAAATGAAATGATATTTGAAATGCAGAAAGACAGATTTGAATGTTGTAGCAGTTTTATACTCATGAAGTAATGATAGAGCTCATATGCACAAGAAGACTAGTTTGTTTCTTCAGTTGACAGTAACACTGTGTTAGTGCAACTGAGCAAATGAAGAGAATGCAAGCCCTCATATGCTGAAAACCTTCTTTCTGTCTTACAAAGTTGATTGAATTATGCAATGTAAAGTCTAAAGCTTGCAAACATTAAAGTTGTTTCTAAAAAGTGAAATGAAATATTATTTGAAATGCAGAAAGACAGATATGAATGTTGTAGCAGTTTTATACTCATGAAAATATGTTAGAGCTCCTATGCACAAGAAGCCTAGTTTGTTTCTACTGTGAACAGTAACACTATGTTAGTGCAACTAAGCAAATGAAGAGAATGCAAGCCCTCATATGCTGAAAACCTTATTTCTGTCTTACAGAAAGTTGGTTTTTGCAATGTTAAGAATAAAGCTTGCCCACATGAAAGATGTCTCTGGCATATGAAAAGAAATGTTATTTGCAATGCAGAAAGTCAGATTTTAATGTTTTAGGAGTTTTATACTGATGAAGTTATGTTAGAGCAACTAAGCAAATGAACAGAATGCAAGCTCTCATATGCTGAAAACCTTCTTTATGATACAGAAACTTGGTTTATTCAATGTTGAGTCTAAAGCTTGCCTACATGAAAGTTGTTTCAAACAAGTGAAATGAAATGATATTTGAAATGCAGAAAGACAGATTTGAATGTTGTAGCAGTTTTATACTCATGAAGTAATGTTAGAGCTCATATGCACAAGAAGACTAGTTTGTTTCTTCAGTGAACAGTAACACTGTGTTAGTGCAACTGAGCAAATGAAGAGAATGCAAGCCCTCATATGCTGAAAACCTTCTTTCTCTGTTACAGAAACTTGAATTATGCAATGTAAAGTCTAAAGCTTGCAAACATTAAAGTTGTTTCTAAAAAGTGAAATGAAATATTATTTGAAATGCAGAAAGACAGATATGAATGTTGTAGCAGTTTTATACTCATGAAAATATGTTAGAGCTCCTATGCACAAGAAGCCTAGTTTGTTTCTTCAGTGAACAGTAACACTATGTTAGTGCAACTAAGCAAATGAAGAGAATGCAAGCCCTCATATGCTGAAAACCTTCTTTCTGTCTTACAGAAAGTTGGTTTTTGCAATGTTAAGAATAAAGCTTGCCCACATGAAAGATGTCTCTGAGATATGAAAAGAAATGTTATTTGCAATGCAGAAAGTCAGATTTTAATGTTTTAGGAGTTTTATACTGATGAAGTTATGTTAGAGCAACTAAGCAAATGAACAGAATGCAAGCTCTCATATGCTGAAAACCTTCTTTATGATACAGAAACTTGGTTTATTCAATGTTGAGTCTAAAGGTTGCCTACATGAAAGTTGTTTCTAACAAGTGAAATGAAATGTTATTTGAAATGCAGAAAGACAGATATGAATGTTGTAGCAGTTTTATACTCATGAAGTAATGATAGAGCTCATATGCACAAGAAGACTAGTTTGTTTCTTCAGTGAACAGTAACACTGTGTTAGTGCAACTGAGCAAATGAAGAGAATGCAAGCCCTCATATGCTGAAAACCTTCTTTCTCTGTTACAGAAAACTTGAATTATGCAATGTAAAGTCTAAAGCTTGCAAACATTAAAGTTGTTTCTAACAAGTGAAATGAAATGTTATTTGAAATGCAGAAAGACAGATATGAATGTTGTAGCAGTTTTATACTCATGAAAATATGTTAGAGCTCCTATGCACAAGAAGCCTAGTTTGTTTCTACTGTGAACAGTAACACTTTGTTAGTGCAACTAAGCAAATGAAGAGAATGCAAGCCCTCATATGCTGAAAACCTTTTTCTCTCTTATTTTTTTTTTTTTTCACGAAAGTGGTTTTTGCAATGTTAAGAATAAAGCTTGCCCACATGAAAGATGTCTCTGGCATATGAAAGAAATGTTATTTGCAATGCAGAAAGTCAGATTTTAATGTTTTAGGAGTTTTATACTCATGAAGTTATGTTAGAGCAACTAAGCAAATGAAGAGAATGCAAGCCCTCATATGCTGAAAACCTTCTTTATGATACAGAAACTTGGTTTATTCAATGTTGAGTCTAAAGCTTGCCTACATGAAAGTTGTTTCAAACAAGTGAAATGAAATGTTATTTGAAATGCAGAAAGACAGATTTGAATGTTGTAGCAGTTTTATCTCATGAAGTTATGTTAGAGCTTCTAAGCACAAGAAGTTTAGTTTAGTGCTTCTGTGAACAGTAACACTATGTTAGTGCAACTAAGCAAATGAAGAGAATGCAAGCCCTCATATGCTGAAAACCTCTTTCTGTCTTACAGAAAGTTGGTTTTTGCAATGTTAAGATTAAAGCTTGCCCACATTAAAAATGTTTCTAACAAGTGAAATGAAATGTTATTTGAAATGCAGAAAGACAGATATGAATATTGTAGCATTTTTATACTCATGAAAATATGTTAGAGCTCCTATGCACAAGAAGCTTAGTTTGTTTCTACTGTGAACAGTAACACTATGTTAGTGCAACTAAGCAAATGAAGAGAATGCAAGCCCTCATATGCTGAAAACCTTTTTTCTGTCTTACAGAAAGTTGGTTTTTGCAATGTTAAGATTAAAGCTTGCCCACATAAAAGATGTCTCTGGCATATGAAAAGAAATGTTATTTGCAATGCAGAAAGTCAGATGTTAATGTGTTAGGAGTGTATACTCATGAAGTTATGTTAGAGCAACTAAGCAAATGAACAGAATGAAAACCCACACATGCTGAAAACCTTCTTTCTCTCTTACAGAAAGTCGGTTTTTGCAATGTTAAGTCTAAAGCTTGCCCACATGAAAGTTGTTTCTAACAAGTGAAATGAAATGTTATTTGCAATGCAGAAAGTCAGATTTGAATGTGTTAGGATTTTTATGCTTATGAAGTTATGTTAGAGCTTCTAAACAAAATAAGCTACGTTTGCTTCTCAGTGAACAGTAACACTTTGTTAGTGCAACTTAGCAAATGAAGAGAATGCAAGCCCTCATATGCTGAAAACATTCTTTCTCTGTTACAGAAACTTGAATTATGCAATGTAAAGTCTAAAGCTTGCAAACATTAAAGTTGTTTCAAACAAGTGAAATTAAATGTTATTTTTCCTATGCAAAAAGACAGATTTTAATCTGATAGGATTTTTATGCTCATGAAGTTATGTTAGAGCTCCTATGCACAAGAAGCCTAGTTTGTTTCTACTGTGAACAGTAACACTTTGTTAGTGCAACTAAGCAAATGAAGAGAATGCAAGCCCTCATATGCTGAAAACCTTCCTTCTCTGTTAGAGAATGTTGGTTTAGCAATGTCAAGATTAAAGTTTGCCCATATGAAAGATGTTTCTAACAATTTAAATTAAATGTTATTTGCAATGCAGAAAGTCAGATTTTAATGTTTTAGGAGTTTTATACTCATGAAGTTATGTTAGAGCAACTAAGCAAATGAACAGACTACAAGCCCTCATATGCTGAATACCTTCTTTATGATACAGAAACTTGGTTTATTCAATGTTGAGTCTAAAGCTTGCCTACATGAAAGTTGTTTCAAACAAGTGAAATGAAATGTTATTTGAAATGCAGTTTTATACTCATGAAGTAATGATAGAGCTCTATGCACAAGAAGCCTAGTTTGTTTCTTCTTTGAACAGTAACACTATTTTAGTGCAACTTAGCAAATTAAGAGAATGCAAGCCCTCATATGCTGAAAACCTTCTTTCTGTCTTACAGAAAGTTGGTTTTTGCAAAGTTAAGATTAAAGCTTTCCCACATGAAAGATGTTTCTGGCATGTGAAATGAAATGTTATTTGCAATACAG